>MJUU01007479.1:0-86845 GCA_002080025.1 Modiolus philippinarum | reverse complement strand
GAGCATGGTTAGGGTTAGGGTTAGGGTTAGGATAAAGACGAGACCAGTGGACATGCACAGAAGTAGGGCGAGACCAAAGTAGAAAGTAAAGTAGAAGGCGAGACCAAAGAAAGTACCTTGGATAGAGGTAGGGTGAGGCCAGTGACAACACTCTATGGACTAGTGAAGTCAAAGCCAAAGGCGAGGCACTCAGGACGAGGTCAAAGGTCAAAGGTCAACACTATAACAAAAAGGTTCAGTCACTGAAGACAATGATTAAGGTGTAGTAAAAAATAGATTAGGGTTAGGGTAAAAGCAAGGCCAAAGCTGGGATAAAGACGGGACCAGTAGGCAAAATCAATGACAACACCAAGGGGACCAGGCCAAAGGTCAATGATACACTTAGTACCTCGTCAATAACGATTGCAGCGCCCTCTATATTAGCACAAAAATTCGCTCCTGAACTAATTTGCATATTTTAGGGAAAATTAGGGGAAAATGAAAAAATTTTACAAAGAATGCACTTTGGGGCTCCTCGCCAAAAGTGTTCTAGGGTAAAGCGTTCTACTACTCCTGTCTATGCGTGGTAGTCAGGTTATAATGTGGAAAGCCTGACCGCAAACCATTGTAGCAAAACTGTGTGGAGAAATATGATCTATGCAGTATAAAGACCCTTCTATATTTTTCTCTATAGAGGGCAGACGTGATTTAAGACTGTATTTCTTATAAAAAAAAATTGGACTGTATATTCAGATTAATGGTAGGATTAATAGTGCATTTATTTTGGCTATAATGCGACAAAAGTCCTGGAAGCAAGACAAACAATCCAAAATTCAGTTCTTTGGCGGCGTCAACGTCAACATTTACCTTGTGGTTAAAGTTTTTTTTAACATATTTCATAAAATCTTTCTGAAATTTGTACATCCAGATGAAAATTTTGAAATTTATTTATTTTTTTTTTTTTTGTTTTGCCGTATTTTTTTTTACTGTATTTGGACTTTATATTTTGCTGAAAAAAATAATGTCAATGTGATGTCGACATCACGATCTTGTGTACCGCTATGGAATATATGTTTCCCAGATGAGAACTTTCCCTTTAGCAGCATAAAATGTTTTTTTCCACTACAAGATTTGGCTTTTTTTAACCGGAATTGACATGTTCAGCACGGAGTGTGTCTTTAAAGAAACAATGGGTTCTTACTCTACCCATGATCTAAATTGGATGTACGTTGTTCATCTGTGTGTATGTCCCCATTTTAATTTTCAGTGCCGTACTTATGCAAAGTATTTGTTTTTTGTTTTTGTTTTTGTTTTCCATATGTTGCCGTTGTCTTTAGATTATCATTTTCAAGACTGACATTTCGGTTTTCATTATCTTTGAACCATAATTTAAAGTTATTCAGTCAGAAGTTGAATGAAATCTTTGAATCTTTAAAGAAATTCATCAAAGCTGTCAGCTGTGTGCATGTCCCCATTTTCATTTTCTGTGTCGTATTTATGTGATGTTTTTGTTTTCCCGATGTTGCTATTGTCTTTGGATTACTATGATTTAGACTGACAGTTCTGTTGTCACTTTCTTTAATTCATAATTTAGAGTTGAATGAACAGACACTGCTGCATACGTTTGTAAATTTATAATATATTGTTTGAATTTTTATTACTTTAACAACATTGGTTAATTTCCTGAAAATATAAAAGACCATTTTTGCATACAAAATAAATTTTAGCAATTATTTATAAGGGTTTCCAACTTAAGTAAATTTTCTGAAAATCTACAAGACAAGTATTTGTTTAAATTCAACTTGGCAACATGCTTTTTGAATGAATTTGAACGGCACCGTTTATTGCTATATTTTTCTTTCTTTCAAGTAACAATACATGGCTGTTTTCACACGTACATCAAGTTATACGCTTATTTGGTAAGGGATGTTCCTTAATGTATACCATCATGACATTACAAAAACAATATGTGTACACAAATAAATCCAATCATCACACCACAAAACCAGGATTGTCTTGGTGTGAGGTGTGAACAATTTCCTTTTTCTAGAAATTAGTAGAACGGTTAAAACAAGAAGACCAACAAATATGTGATATAAGAGTCCCCAAAACTACTTTTAAGGCAGAAAGAAGGATAAACAATGCAAAAAAAATCAAATTTTGAAAAAAGATTTTGTGAACTTTTTTTGAGGGTATATTAACCCCCCTCGTACTTTGGAGTTGACCACTTGAGTCCATGGACTTAAAGTCGCAGCATTCTGTACTTGTACCTTAAATTTCATAACTTTTTTTAAAAAATAAAAAATATACAAGGGACTTCTTTCTAACTTTGTTCGTACTCTGGACTCTAGGGGAAGTAGGCGAAATCCTCATTTATTCGTAATTGTCAGAGTAGTATTTTTTATAAATTACCCTAAAAAATTTCATCCAGCAAATTGCAATCCCCCCTTTTTTTGTTTTCTTACTACAACAACATACCGTCGTCGTGTTTGCTCTGTATTTGGACTTGATATTTTGCTTAAAAATAATGTTAATGTGATTTCGACATCATGATCTTGTGGACCGCTATGGGATATCTGTTTCACAGATGACAACATTCCCTGGAACATCTAAAGTTTTTTTTTCCTCAACCGGATTTGACTTTACATCCGGAATTGATATGTTCAGAACGGAGTGCGTCTTAAAAGAAGAAAGAGGTGCTGACTCTACTGGTTCACCATTTTTTAGATTTGATGTGTGTTGTTAATCTGTGTGTATGTACCTATTTTTCTTTTCTGTGCCGTACTTTTATGAAGTTGTTTCTTTGTTTTTCCGATGTTGCCATTGTCTTTGGATTATTAATTTTTAGACTGTGGCCACTTTCTTTGACCCATAATTAAAAGTTACTCAATCAGAAGTTGAATGAAATCTTTGAATCTTCATAGAAATTCATTAAAACAGGCATTGCTTTATACTTTAAGCAGATTAGTCACAAATTGTTTGAATTTTTATTATTGCGACGTATATTATTTTCGTTAAAATCTAGAAGAACAATATTTTCTGCATACAAAAATCAAATTTTAGCAATTCTTTATAAGGGTTTCAAACCTACGCAAATTTTCTGAACCCTCCAAGGCAAGCCATTTTTCGAAGTTAATTTTGGCAACCATGCTTTTTTAATGAATTTAAATCAAACAAACATTCTGAATAACATAACTCGAAACGTTTCTGATACTGATTTTCCTACATCTCTGAAAGTCCCACAATCTTTTTAAGTATGCCTAGCTATTTAACGTAGGCCAATTTATAATTATCATAATGACACCTAACTGCTCCGGCACTTAGGTAGCAGTCTGAAATCCGGTGGTATTTAAATAATAGAAAATGAACTCTCGTTTAGAAAAGATAAAAAATGTCTATTGCAACGCGTAACTCGTTGTCATGGCCTGAAAAAAGTTACTTGTAACATGAAAATTTATACTCTGTTATGTTTTGTGACGTATCTTGATATTGACAAATGATATTTTTAAAATTTTTTGATATTTCTCGCATATTTTCTACTGAAAAATGAGATTTCCCGGAATATACATGGTTCCAAAGGGTTTGGGATCTAGGCATTTCTTTATAACGAAAATTTCCAGGAAAAAATATACTTTGCAATTAAATATTTATCTATTCATTTGCAAATTTTGGACTGGGTACAGGCAGTGGTTTTGACGAAATAAAGTATTCAAAACGACCGTTCCTTCCTCGCAACCATCAACAATATCGATTTTTACTCACTAAGCACGTGGGGTCTTTGAATGGGTTTTAACTGAAGGCACGCCCTTTTCCTGGATTGAACCAATGAAATCTTGTGTTGATGATTACCCTTTGAGATCATGGGTATAAAATGAAAATGGCGTTATTTCGAAACGATATGATTTTGCCTAGTAACATAGATTTAGATTTGGATCTCAGCGTTTCTTATGCAAGAATCGTTACTAAATTGACCTATAAATAAAGTATTTTAAAAAATCTATCTGTACATATAATCTTGTCTGGGTACATGCATTTTAACGCCCTATAGCAATTGATTTTTACCATTGTGTTCATTGAATATTTTCATCACGACAGTAAATTATGTAAGGAATTCGCATATTACCTCTTCTTGGGGGCAAGTCTAATCACTTTTTAACTACAAAGTAAAGATCTGGGAATTGAATGACGTTTTCACTTAATATCATATTTGTTTATTTCTTTTGAAATCTTGACATTTTGTTGATTGTTTATTTTCGTCGCCATGCTGTCAATTTGTTCCGAAAAAGTTATGAGACACAGAAGAGTTTTTTCTAGAAGGGCCGGGATAATTCTATACCACTAGATTTCCCGCTGGGTAGGTTCCGCGGCACCTTAATCATTTTTATTTATTTTTTACTTTCAAGTAACAATACATGACTGTTTTACACAGTTCACCAAGTTTTTATGCTTTTTGGTAAGGGATGTTCCATAAAACAATCTTGACAGTAGATTTTTTTTTTTTTTTTTTTTTTTTTTTTTGTTCAGCATACCTTTATATCTTAAAAAGTTTAGATGCAAACAGATTCATCACACTTTCTATTGTACCAAGGCTTCGAGTTTGGTTTCAAAAAATGTCATTTTGTGAAAATTCATTCCTATGGTGTTTTTCACTCAGGTCGTCTAATAATAGTGACAGTTGTTCTACTTGATTACTCACAATGTTGACAAACTCGATTCTTTTGTTATCTACCAATTTAACAACAGGGTTGGTAGGATTAGTATCGGGTTTGTTTACACTCGTATTCAAAATAGAACTGAAAGTGATGTTTATTGTACAATGAACATCAGAAACAATAGGACTGAAATTAAGTATTTCAAATTCGCTGATATTTGGGAAAAGAATTCAAGGTGAAATAAAATAATCAATAATACTGACATCTTTACAAGTCTTTTCCCCAATACCTTTGTCTTTTCCAACCCTTGAATTGACAATATACACATTAATATTTTACATAGATTTAATAATTTATACCCATATTTGTTCGGCTGACAAGTACGTTGACTAACCCTTTGTAAAGGAATATTTATGACGCTCTAAGTTTTTATAATCATACATATATGACACGATATCATTATCACAATCAAATTAAACATAACCAAAAAACGAGACTTTCGAGATAGGAACTCTCGTGCAATTGAAAGCGGAAACGATCCTTAAATACCAGAAAGACGGATAACTGGATTCCTTATCTGTTGAAATGAATATGTATCACCATTTAAAACAAACTATTTATGAAATTGAAGTGTACTAATAATTTGTCCTACATGACAATTATTTAACTAAATTTTGATTGACGAAAAACAATTAACCTGAGGCGCTAAAAAGTGATTAAATATAAATCACCCTTAGCTCAACAGTGTCCACGGACTAGTGGTTCCCTTTCAAGATATTGATGTATTGATTTTTTTCGTATAATATTAGATTTGTGTTCGGAGTGAACACTACTCAAAAATCCCGTATTTCTTCATCAGGAACAATAAAATCATTCAGAGAACTAGTTTTTGCATTAAAATCGCCAATTAAAGCGAAAGTGGCATCGTATTTGTTTGACAATAACTCTATTTCATTTTCAATTTCATCAAATGAACTCTCGTTAGAGAATTTTGAGCCCTCTGGTGGAACATAAACACACCCCAGATACAAATCTTTGGAAAAATCAAAAATAGCTATCGACACTTTAATCCATAATACGTATTGACTTTCAGTCTCGATACTATGTTTAAGATATGACTTATAAATAAATGGCAGCAATTCCACCTGATTTTTTCCCTTTTGTTTTCCTTTTCTTTTTTCTTTTTTTTCCTTAAATATGAGTACCCATTATGCACATCTATAAAATCAAGATCACGAAGCTTTGTCTCAACAATGACAATAATATCACACTTATCAATTATTTCACTAAATTCACTATACTTTAATTTAGCCTTCAAACCGCAAACATTCAAGCAAAAAATATACAGATTTTTATTTACAGTACCACAATTTATTTTTTGTTCAGTTACAGAGTTCACAACATAATTACTTTGTCCCCTTGTACACCTGTCCTAAAATGTTGTCTACGAGGTTGGAAAGGAGGTGGAGGTACAGTAGGTGGTCTTTTGGAATAATCTGATGGTTGCAAAACATTTTGGTGACCAGTGGGCTGACTAGATGTATTACTGTATGCATTAAAGACAGGTTTATGTCTTTGAAAATACCTTCTTTTTTCTATATATAGTTTGTCCTCCACTAAAACAGCTTCAAGTCTTTTTTCTCTGGCATCTTTCATGAAAGGAACAAGTTCCCTTCTTTTTCTCATTAATATCTACAGGGAACTGTTCACGGACAATAAACTCAAGCTTAAACTCAGGCTTATTTTTTTAATTTTTCAATTGCTGCTTTTAAAACTTTATTCCTATCTTTTCTTTTTTCCAAATTTGGCAACAATAGCCGTTGGACTTTTATCTAGTTTGGTTTAAGTCTGTGCACCACATGGAAATCTATTTGATTATTAATACCCAGCTCTGTTTCAATAAATTCTTTTAGTTTAGATTCAGTTTTTCTCATTTTGTTCATATGTATCAGGAATTCCCTTGAAGATCAAATTTTCCTTCATAAACCTGCTTTGTTGTTCGATCAGTCTTTCTTTCGTGGTGTTATTTTCTGCTCACAAGTAAGAATTTTATTTCTCTAGAGCTTTGACCTGATGTACTACACCACTCAACCCATTATCTATATTTGAAATATCATTTGTGTGTGTCTGTATTTATTTTTTTATACTTGACATTTCATTGTTTATTCTTTGGCTGTGGGCGTCCATTGCTGCCACTCTTGACAAAATATCATCTAATAAATCAAGTTTTTTAAATTTCTTAGTTACATCAAGCATATATCGTTCTAGACTTGGGTGCGGTAGAGGCGAAGCCAAGTGACTTCGGCTTCCTGTAGGAGCTGTACATTATATCATATGCGGCGGGGTTAGGGTGAGGGGCTGTTGGTTGAAATGGTGTAAAGGTGAACAGATGCTCTGCATACTGTGTACCATTAAGAGTTTGGTTTGCAACTGCGAATATACTACTAGTACTGTCTTGTGGAGTATTCCGTTGTGATTGTTGTGAATTTAACTTGGTATTTGTATTCATGTTCGACACCTTGGTGGGTTTTCCTGAAAAAAACATTTTGTTTACGTTTACAGTTTCGTTTTTTCTTCTCACCACTTCCCATTAAAATGTCATTTTAACTTCATAAAACATTACATCCGGCTATCCCGAGTTCCTATCGTTATCTATGTTTGTCTTTTGTCATTTTATTGTTTTTCTTGTGCAGTTTCCTGGTTCATTGTGACATGTGATTGTAATGTTCGGCCATTGTAAGTGTTTCCTGTTATCTTCCCTTCATTAATTAGTTTCTTCGTCTAGTAACACCGTAGAACGTATCACAAAACACATAGTATGTACTATCCACCTATAAAAATTTTTGAAAGTACTACAAGTAACAATGACGCCTAACCTGCCGCCATTTTTTTAGCATACTTTTATATCGTAAAAAGTTTAGATGCTAACAGTTGCATTGACAACAATACTTCGTGTCTTTGATTTCAAGTTGATAGCTTCTCAGCTTCAACAAGTGTTCAGACAGACAAAAAGGATACCTATATGAGGGCTAATTGCATGCAACTTAAGCCGATTTATTCCTTTATTCAAATGAAGCGTTCATTTTTTTATCTCACATCCTTGTTTTTCTCTGTTGCCGTTTTTGCCATGTCTTTGGACTTTGATTTTTGTGACCATCATCGCCTTTGTTCCGTCGTAACGGTATTCTAATGCTGTTGTTTTGTCTTCATTTATCTTACATCTGTATTATTTTGATTGTAGATCTTTTTCTTGTTTTGCCTTTTTGCATCGGAATTCGTTTGAAGATGTTTATACAATGTGGTAACACTTAATTTGACCAAAATATTAAATAGACAAAAAAAAATGAATGTAATTTAAAAAAAAACATGATCAACATAAATTAACAATATACCACAATTGCAATAAGGACGAAATCTTGCATGGTTGAATAATTTTTTAGCATGTTTCATAAAAAGGCCGAGGTCGAGAAGATGAAATAAAAGATAAAAGGAGCATTTTATTAAAAAATGACCTAAAGTTTAAGAGAGGAAAGCAAAAGCACGTGAGGTAGGGTGTTTTCATTACGAACATCAATTGTTTTACATATAAGGAGAAAAATGCTGAACGTAAAAAAAGGCAATGGAAGTCCACCACTTCACAATATTGTAAGTTTGTCTTAAGTTGCAATGCATATCTAAAAAAACATAAAACAAAACAAAAACAAACAACAAAAAACAACCAAAAACAAGCAAAAACAAAGTAAAAACAAACCAAAAACAAAAAGGAAACAAAAAAAATAATAATAATGAAAAATAAACTAAAAGAAAAAATACAAAAAGAATGGCCTCCGGATACAAAAATATTGCCGACCCATCTCAATTGGAGACAATATTTGAAGTATCAGATAGAAAAAGTTCTATCATCTTTTTATCGATAGTAAACTAAATCGTTTGAATCAATTTTGAAGAAATCGGGAAATGATGATATGTGATAAGTAAAAGAATTTGTACGATTCTAACGGTTTTTGTAGGTGTACATTGATGCTCTGATTGACAAGGTAGGTGTGGCCTTAGTTACTTTTTGCCAATATATTTTCGTATTCGGGTAGCATCAAATACTGAAAATATTTGTCCAAAGAGATCAGAGAAAACTCATACAAATAACAATAATTTGATCTGACATTTGGTGGAAATAAATAATTTGTTAGAGATGAACATAAAAATAAGAAATTTTTCTGGACAAAATCATTTAAGCCTTCCGTCGTTCCCTTATGAGATGTTAGTTAGACCAATCATGAAAGAAGAAAAACAATGTGTTTATTAGATTGCAATTATCGCATCGTAAAACCAAGATAGTCTTGGTGTGAGGTGTGAACAATTTCCCTCTCTTAGAAATTAGCAGTAACTATTCAAATAAAGGAAACATTTACGTATTAGCTGTACACCAATCCTAACAGAAGGAAAACAACGTGTTTACTAAATTCAAATTATCACATCACAGAAACTAGGATTGTCTTGGTGTGTAATGTGTGATCAATTTTCTCTTTCTGCACCTTAACATTAGGGCGAAAATAAAAGTATTTACAGATATAATGCCGTAAAAATTATTTAATTTTAAACCTATTTTATTCATTAAAGCAAAAAATCATTGTATATTGGCTTAACAATAGGACCAGTTTTACACGGAGAATTACATCCGAGTTTAGCTGATCTTTATGAAGGGTGTGTTATTATACTTCGAAGAGATCGAAGAATTATAATGTTTAAAAAATCTACATTAAAATATATAGTCAAATCAAACCTGTCTTATGTATCTTTTCAAGAGAACCACAAAAGAAGGTCACATAAGACAGGTGAATTTAAATCAAACAAACATTCTGAATAATATAATACGAAACATTTCTGATACTAATTTTGGTAAATTTCCTGCAACTCTGAAAGTCCCATCTGTCCATCTGTTTAAGTATGCCTAGCTATTTAACGTAAGCCAAATTATAATTATCATAATGACACCTAACTGCTCCGGCGCTTAGGTAGGTTCCGCGGCACCTTAATCATTTTTATTTAGTTTTTACTTTCAAGTAACAACACATGACTGTTTTACACAGTTCACCAAGGTTTTATGCTTTTTGGTAAGGGATGTTCCATAAAACCATCTTGACAGTAAAAAAATAATCTGTTTTTTTCTTTTTTTCTTTCTTTTTTTTTGTTCAGTATACTCTTATATCTTTAAAAGTTTAGATGCTAACAGATTCATCACACTTTCTATTGTACCAAGGCTTCGATTTTGGTTTCAAATTTTTTTCGACTTTTTTTCTGACGTGGTGAAAACATCACAGATTTGATTCCTAGTATTATCAATGTCATTTTGTGAAAATTCATTCCTATGGTGTTTTTCACCCAGGTCGTCTAATAATAGTGACAGTTGTTCTACTTGATTACTTACAATGTTGACAAACTCGATTCTTTTGTTATCTACCAATTTAACAACAAGGTTGGTAGGATTAGTATCGTTTTTTTTTTACACTCGTATTCAAAATAGAACTGAAAGTAATGTGTATTGTACAATGAACACCAGAAACAATAGGACTGAAATAAAGTATTTCAAATTCGCTGATATTTGGGAAAAGAATTCAAGGTGAAATGAAATAATCAATAACACTGACATCTTTACAAGTCTTTTCCAACCCTTGAATTGACAATATACAAATTCATTTTTTTACATAGATTTAATAATTTATACCCATATTTGCTCGGCTGACAAGTACGTTGACTAACCCTTTGTACAGGAATTTTATGACGCTCTAAGTTTTTATAATCATACATATATGTCATATATATGACACATTATAACATACTTAGCGAAGATACGTTCTGTTTTGCATATGTAATATAGCCGGAAATAAACACTTCATATCATTTACCCAGTCTGATATGGCCATATCAGACCGCCTCGTTCTGAAATATCCATATCAGACCGGTGATATGGTTATTTCAGCCCGGGTGTGATGATAACTCCTAATAGGAAGTATATAATATACAGATTAAGACATGGCCTTTTCCATATTAGCACGGTTATCATCGCCTCGGGCTGATATGGGGGTCTCGGGATGAAAACCGTGCTGATATGGAAAAGGCCATGTATTAATCTCTATAAATCATTATCAGAATCAAATTAAACATATCCATAATACTAGACTTTCGAGATAGGAACTCTCGTGCAATTGAAAGCGGAAACGATCTACTTAAATACCAGAAAGACGGATAACTGGATTCCTTATCTATTGAAATGAATGTGTATCACCATTTAAAACAAACTACTAAGTATTTATGAAATTGAAGTGTACTAATAATTTGTCCTACATGACAATTATTTAACTAAATTTTGATTGACGAAAAACAATTAACCTGCGGCGCTACAAACTGAATAAGTATAGATCACCCTTAGCTCAACAGTGTTCACGGACTAGTGGTTCCCTCTCAAGGCATTGATATATTGATTTTTTTTTCGTATAATATTAGATTTGTGTCTGGAGGGAACACGACTAAAAAATCCCGTTTTTCTTCATCAGGAACAATAAAATCATTCAGAGAACTAGTTTTTGCATTAAAATCGCCAATTAAAGCGAAAGTGGCATCGTATTTGTTTGACAATAACTCTATTCCATTTTCAATTTCATCAAATGAACTCTCATTAGAGAATTTTGAGCCCTCTGGTGGAACATAAACACACCCCAGATACAAATCTTTGGAAAAATCAAAAATAGCTTTCGACACTTTAACCCATAATACGTATTGACTGTCAGTCTCGATACTATGTTTAAGATATGGCTTATAAATAAATGGCAGCAATTCCACCAGACTTTTTCCCCTTTGTTTTTCTTTTTTCTTTTTTTGGTTAAATATGAGTACCCATTAGGCACATATATAAAGCTTTGTCTCAACAATGACAATAATATCACACTTATCAATAATTTCACTAAATTCTCTTTATTTCAAACCGCAAACATTCAAGCAAAAATATTTAGATTTTTATTGACAGTACCACAATTTATTTTTTGTTCAGTTACAGAGTTCACAACATTATCACTTTGTCCCCTTGTACACCTGTCCTAAAAATGTTGTCCAGGAGGTTGGAAAGGAGGTGGAGGTATATTAGGTGGTCCTCTGGAATAATCTGATTGTTGCAAAACATTTTGATGACCAGTGGGCTTACTAGATGTATTACTGTATGCATAAAAGACATGTTTTTGTCTTTGAAAATACCTTCTTTTGTCTATATATAGTTTGTTCTCCACTAAATTAGCTTCATGTCCTTTTTCTCTGGCATCTTTCATGAAAGGAACAAGTTCCCCCCTTTTCTCATTAATTTCTACAGGGAACTGTTCACGGACAATAAACTCAAGCTCAAACTCAGCCTTATTTTTTAATTTTTCAATTGCTGCTTTTAAAACTTAATTCCTATCTTTTTTTTTCAAATTTGGCAACAATAGCCCTTGGACTTTTATCTCACAAGTCTATGCATCACATGTTTGGTTCAAGTCTATGCACCACATGTTTGATTTAAGTCTATGCACCACATGTTTGGTTTAAGTCTATGCACCACATGGAAATCTATTTGATTATTAATACCCAGCTCTGTTTCAATAAATTCTTTTAGTTTAGATTCAGTTTTCTCATTTTGTTCATATGTATCAGGAATTCCCTTGAAGATCAAATTTTCCTTCACAGGCCTGCTTTGTTGTTCGATCAGTCTTTCTTTCATAGTGTTATTTTCTATCTCTCTAGAGCTTTGACCTGAAGTACTACACCACTCAAACCATTATCTATATTTGAAATATCATTTGTGTGTTTCTGTTTTTGGTTTTTTATACTTGATATTTCATTGTCTATTCTTTGGCAGTGGACCTCCATTGCTGCCACTCTTGACAAAATAGCATCTAATAAATCATTTTTTTTTAATTTCTCAGTTACATCAAGTATGTATCGTTCTAGACTTGGGTGCGGTAGAGGCGAAGCCAAGTGACTTTGGCTTGCTGTAGGAGCTGTACATTATATCATATGCGCCGGGGTTAGGGTGAGGGGCTGTTGGTTGAAATGGTGTAAATGGTGAACAGATACCCTGCATACTGTGTACCATAAAGAGTTTGGTTTGCAGCTGCGAATATACTACTAGTACTGTCTTGTGGAGTATTCCGTTGTGTTTGTTGTGAATTTAACTTGGTATTTGTATTCATGTTCTACACCTTGGTGGGTTTCCCTGAAAAAACATTTTGTTTACTTTTACAGTTTCGTTTTTTCATCTCACCACTTCCCATTAAAATGTCATTTTAACTTCATAAAACATTACATCCGGTTATCCCGGGTTCCTGTCGTTATCTATGTTTGTCTTTTGTCATGTTTTTCTTGTGCAGTTCCCTGGTTGATTGTGACATGTGATTGTAATGTTCGGCCATTGTAAGTGTTTCCTGTTATTTTCCCTTCATTAATTAGTTTCTTCGTCTAGTAACACCGTAGAGCACATAGCATATGTACTATCCACTTATAAAAATTTGTTGAAAGTACTACAAGTAACAATGACTCCTAACCTGCTGCCATTTTTTAGCATACTTTTATATCTTAAAAAGTTTAGCTGGACAACAATACTTCATGTCTTTGATTTCAAGTTGATAGCTTCTCAGTAGTTACCGCCTAATTTCAACAAGTGTTCAATCAGACAATAAGGATACCTATATGAGGACTAATTGCATACAACTTTAGCCGATTTATTCCTTTATTCAAATGAAGCGTTCATTTTTTTATGTTTTTTTTGTCTTTGTCATGTTTTTATTTCCGTACATTGTGGCTGTCTCGGATCCTTGTTTTTCTCTGTTGCCGTTTTTGCCATGTCTTTGGACTTTGATTTTTGTGACCATCATCTCCTTTGTTCCGTCGTAACGGTATTCTAATGCTGTTGTTTTGTCTTCATTTATCTTACATATGTATTATTTCGATTGTAGATCTTTTTCTTGTTTTGCCTTTTTGCATCGGAATTCGTTTGAAGATGTTTATACAATGTGGTAACACTTAATTTGACCAAAATATTAAATAGACAAAAAATGAACGTAATTTAAAAAAAAAGACATTATCAACATAAATTAACAATATACCACAATTGCAATAGGGACGAAATCTTGCATGGTTGGAATAATTATTAACATGTTTCATAAAAAGGCCGAGGTCGAGAAGATGAAGTAAACGATAAAAGGAGCATTTTATTAAAAAATGATCTAAAGTTTAAGAGAGGAAAGCAAAAGCACGTGAGTTAGGGTGTTTTCATTACGAACATCAACGGTTTTACATATAAGGAGAAAAATGGTAAACGTAAAAAAGGCAATTGAAGTCCACCACTTCACAATGTTGTAAGTTTGTCTTAAGTTGCAATGCATATCTAAAAAACATAAAACAAAACAAAAACAAACAACAAAAAACAACCAAAAACAAGCAAAAACAAAAGTAAAAACAAACCAAAAACAAAAAGCAAACAAAAAAAAAATAATAAAAAATAAACTGAAAGAAAAAATACAAAAAAAATGGTCTCCGGATACAAAAATATTGCCGACCCATCTCAATTGGAGCAATATTTGAAGTATCAGATAGAAAAAGTTCTATCATCGTTTTATCGATAGTAAACTGAATCGTTTGAATCAATTTTGAAGAAATCGGGAGATGATTATAAGTGATAAGTAAAAGAATTTGTACGATTCTAATGGTTTTTGTAGGTGTACATTGATGCTCTGATTGACAAGGTAGGCGTTGCCTTAGTTACTTTTTGCCAACATATTTTCGTATTCGGGCAGTAGCAAATACTGAAAATATTTGTCTAAAGAAATTAGAGAAACTCATACAAATTACAATAATTTGATATGACATTTGGTGGAAATAAATAATTTGTTAGAAATGGACATAAAAATAAGAAATTTTTCTGGACAAAATCATAAAAGCCCTCCGTCGTTTCCTTATGAGATGTTGCTTAGACCAATCATGAAAGAAGAAAAACAATGTTTTTATTAGATTGCAATTATCACATCGTAAAACCAAGATAGTCTTGGTGTGAGGTGTGAGCAATTTCCCTGTCTTAGAAATTAGCAGTAACTATTCAAATAAAGGAAACATTTACGTATTAGATGTACACCAATCCTAACAGAAGGAAAACAACGTGTTTACTAAATTCAAATTATCACATCACAGAAACTAGGATTGTCTTGGTGTGTAATGTGTGATCAATTTTCTCTTTCTGCACCTTAACATTAGGGCGAAAATAAAAGTATTTACAGATATAATGCCGTAAAAATTATTTAATTTTAAACCTATTTTATTCATTAAAGCAAAAAATCATTGTATATTGGCTTAACAATAGGATCAGTTTACACGGAGAATTACATCCGAGTTTAGCTGATCTTTATGAAGGGTGTGTTATTATACTTCGAAGAGATCGAAGAATTATAATGTTTAAAAAATCTACATTAGAATATATAGTCAAATCAAACCTGTCTTATGTGACTTTTCAAGGGAACCACAAAAGAAAATCACATAAGGCAGGTGGTCACTTAATACATGGTTGAGTTTCTGATCGACACAAATATGTCTGTTGGTATTGTTGGTGAAATAGTGTCCATATTATAGCTGTATTATGTTTTCTCCTTTAATATGTCTTTTGATATAAAGGGGGTATATTAAATCAGTAACTACAAATTACTTTTTTTTAATTTTTCTTATTAACAGAATCACAATTTGCACCTAAGTTCACTTTTTATACATAAAAAGGAAACAATTTAAGATAGATACAAAACAAAATTTTTCAGAGTCAATTTGAATTGTTTTTCATAATTGTTATTTTTCTAGTTATGTATTTGCCAATATTTGAAATAGCATATTACTTCTAGATTAGATATTTGTTAACTTTATGTGAATTTTTTTTTAAAGTAAAAGCATTTTTTATGTAATGACACCTATTCATTATAAAAGATCCCTTTGTTCATTCAACTAATTGATTGACAGGTAACCTTAGTTCATGTCAATTAATATTTGTTAAAACAACCAACTTTATTGATTACAAGTTGAGAAGGGAAAAAATGACCAGATAATCAATTTAGATTATCTCCCTTACACTGTTATCTCCCTTAAGCGGTTCTACTTCCGGATTAGCAGCTTCTTTTAATCTGCTTGTCAACATGTTGATACTTCATTGTTTGTCAACAAAGTCGTTAAAAACAATGCACAGGATTTGTTTTGGAAACAAAATGACGGTCGTTAGTCGCGTTACTCAGGTGGTCGTTGAATACAATTAAAATATAAAGCAAATATCATTGGGATATCATTGGGAGGATTTTAAATGGTCGGTAAGACAGGAAGTCGTTCAATATATTGGGTCATTAATGCAGGTTTGACCTTTGTACTAAAGTTCGGGGACTCTTAGATATTCAAAGGCGATGCTTTCCACAGTCTTACAGTAGATGGAAAAAACTATTATAAGAGGAAGGAGTTCTAGAAAAAGGAGGATGGAAAGTTGTGTTTTCATTTCTAAGGTCGTATGATGTTTCGGTAAATAGCAAATACTAAGTAAGAAGGAGTTAAGCCATTAATTATATTGAAAAATAAGATAAGTTTCTTCTGTTAATAAGAGTTTCCTCACCAAGTTCCATATATAATTTTTGTTTAGATGAGTTTCGTCTTAAACCAGTTATAATTCGAGCTGCCTCAACTTGTACACTTTCAAGCAGATCAGATTCAGTTTTTGCAATTGTCCCAAACAACATCATTATATTCAAAGATAGGTGTAATAAAAGGAAAGTAAAGACAGATAAACGATTTCCTGTCCAGCAAATACTTTAAGTTACGTAAAATGTTAATTCGAGAACAAGTTTTTTTTAAGGTATTATCAATATGAATTTTCAATGTGCCAGCAGACTGTAATGTTAAACCAAGATGACAATGATTGTCAGTTTCAGGAATAATATTACCATTTTGTCCAAAATGAACTGGAGGTCGGACTCTAGTAGACTTTCGAGTAAAAACTATACTTTTGGATTTTTCTGACTTAAACTGAACAGCCAAATTTTTTAACCAGTTTGAAACAATATCAAGATCATTTGTTAATGAAATGGCTGCTTCATCAAGGTTGTTGTCAACAATCACAAATAGAGAAGTATCGTCCTCAAAAAGGCGAATATTATTATTAATAGTGTCAACTATATCATTTATATATATACTAGAAAAAGAAAAGGGCCAGGAGCAGACCCTTGCAGAACTCCTGCATGAATACATAATACCAATGAAGAAGAAAAGCCTTCAGCAACATCTTTTTGAAGTCTATCAGACAAATAACTTTCTATCCATGATTATAATTGGTTATTGATTCCACATTGTTTTAAATTAAGAATAAGATCTTTATGCCCAGTCTGAAATCCGGTGGTATTTAAACAATAGAAAATGAACTCTAGTTTAAAAAAGATAAAAATGTCGATTGCAATGCGTAACTCGTTGTCAATGCCTGATAAAAGTTACTTATAACATGAAAATTTATACTCTGTTATGTTCATGTGACGTATCTTGATATTGACAAATGATATTTTCTAAATTTTTTGATATTTCTCGCATATATTTAATGAAAAATGAGATTTCCCGGAATAAAAATGGTTCCAAAGAGTTTTGGACCTAGGCATGTCTTTATAACGAAAATTTCCTGGAAAAAATATACTTTGCAATTAAATATTTATCGATTCATTTGCAAATTTTGGACTGGGTACACGCAATGGTTTTGACGAAATAAAGTATACAAAACGACCGTTTATACCTCGCAACCATCAAGGTTACATAAACAATATCGATTTTTATTCACTAAGCACGTGGGGTCTTTGAATGGGTTTTAACAAAAGGCACGCCCTTTCCTTAACTGAACCAATGAAATCCTGTGTTGATGATTACCCTTTGAGATCGTGGGTATAAAAGAAAATGATATAATTTTGCCTAGTAACATAGGATTAGATTTGGATCTCAGCGTTTCTTATGCAAGAATCGTTACTAAATAAAGTATGTTAAAAATCTATTTGTACATATAATCTTCGGTTTTTACTTCGGTATTTAGTTACTTGTCTGGGTTCATGCATTTTAACCCCTATAGCAATTGATTTTGACCAGTGTGTCCATTCAATATTTTTATCACGACAGTAAATTATGTAAGGAATTCGCATATTACCTCTTCTTGTGGGCGAGTTTAATCACTTTTTAACTACAAAGTAAAGAATTAGGAATTGAATGACATTTTCACTAAATATTGTATTTCTTTATTTCTTTTGAAATCTTGACATTTTGTTGATTGTTTATTTTCGTCGCAATGCTGTTAATTTGTTCCGAAAAAGTTATGAGACACAGAGGAGTTTTTCTAGAAGGAAGATAATTTTATACCACTAGATTTCCCGCTGATGCCAAACTTTGTCAAATGCCTTAGATATATCACAGAAGACAAATCGGACATCTTTACCGCTATCGATTTTTCTAATAATTGTATGGTAAATTTCAACAAGCTGATTAATTGTGGAATCATTTGGTTGGACACCAGACTGAAATCTCGAGAGAAGATTTGAAAAAAAATTATGGTAAAAACATTTAGAAATGCGAAAAACAATTACAAAAATGCATCGAAAAACTACTGAAAACACAAATCAAGGATATAGTTTACACGAGTTCGACATTAAGATAACAAATATGAAAACTTTGTGATATTTTTTCTGCGCATATATTCCATTTTTATCTGAGTCTTTCACAAAATTTATGAAAACCTTATGGAAATTAATTCCACTTCATTATTTGATATAAATTACGTTGTCCTTATTTCCAGTTAGTTGCTCTAATATTAAAATGTGCGGATAATATGCCAATCTGTTAGCGAATTTATTCCCTATTTTTTAATACATGTAAAAGAAAAATTAATCAATCGTAACTACTTAGCCACTTACTGGATAAATTAGGTTCGAACAGTATCAGATTCGGCCGAGGTTTGCCGATTGGATTTTTGATATCAAAAAATGCACTCATTACTGGAAAGGCGAGTTTAAGGATTATGGCTTCCAGTTTTTAACATGATTACATGAAAAAATAAAAGTTGCTTTGTTCTGTTGTAATTTAATATTTTCTCTACCATCTCTTAGTAACCTTGTGTCACGAATTACATGTAGGCATAAAGAATCTCCATTCTCGAACATAGTGAAATCTGTACAGAGACAGATCCACCAAAGAAAAAAAAATAAAATAAAATAAATAAATAAAAAAATGCGCCAACTGCCTTTTTGATCATTGCATATTGACATTCATTCTAAAATTGTTGGTAGACAAATGTTATTGAGGGTAATAAAACTGTTATTTTATAGGGACTTTCCTGCTTCCAAGTAGAATTCTAACTGATTAGTGTAGTATAATTGTTTACAGGTAAAAGGATGTTCTGTTTCACTTGTAGGTATGCTATTATCACAATCTTGACACTGTTTTACCAGCTGACTAGGCTTTTTGAGCTAGCCGTGTAGCGACGAGCACCCCTTGACCCATCTTTCCAAATTAAATGCTGTCATTTTCTCTCCCCCAAGGTTGTGGTTATGGAGTTAGTAGTCTACCTGTATTGTGTTTTAATCGTATGTTTATTCAACTATAGGGAAACGGGAGGGATAAAGGGGAGGTTCGGGTACCGGCATAAACCAGTTTAGCCCTCCCACTGGCTTTTGCTAGTGCCGTTACCAAGTCCGGATGTCCCGAGTTAATATAGTCGATAATGTTTGGCTTTTGTCTTATTCGTGTTTTTCCTGTGTAGTTCATCTGCAGATTGTGGCATGTGATTATAATTTTCAACCATTAAGTGTTTCCTGTCCATTTTTTTTTACATTGAACACAATTTTGTTAAGACATTGTAAGATATTCAGTCGTATTTCAAGATGTTTGCTTCCAAGGACGATCAAGACCTATTCAGTTGATCAAGAACAAACAAGAAAACTGCGTTCACGGGAGATCAAGCTGTGTTAAGGTTCATGGTCCCGATTAAATAAGATCGAATCGAGATCTTGTTTGATCTGAACAAACATGTATTGTCTTGAACGTTCCTGAAAGCAATAAGAAAAAGTGAATCATATTTCATCTTGAACTATCTTAACACGTCTTGATCATCCTTGAAATCAATAAGCTTGAAAACCAACATAAAATACTACACCATCTTATCAAAATTGTGTTGAGTACGTCAAGTTCCATCCTCTCATGTCAGGTGTTCCGGGTCCACGTACGAACGTCAGTGGACTTAGAACACCTGACTTTGGAGGATGGTCAAGATAGTGATTAGATCAAAATAGCCAAACAAGATAATAACATATTTGCTAGTGTTTAATCGTCATTACTATCAATTATCCAATGCAAATAACTCAATACCGAAGTTACTGTGAATTTTGATTCTGCATATGCGCATTTCGACAACTTATGTCTCTTCAGTGCAGATAAAATCTAAATGTTTGGAAGACCATAAATCCAAATATGTTTCAAAACTGATAGAGAACAAATTACCAAATATGATCTAAATAGAAAGCCAAAATCAGCTAAGGACAGAGCTTTGCATGAGGGAGATTCTCCTTAGTTTCAACAAAATTTGCAAAAAATTAGATATTGTAAGGTTCAAAAAAGAATCGGCTTTCGGGTCAGCACCGAAGTACTGACTACTGGGCTGGTGAATACCCTCGGGGACTTACAGTCCACCAGCAGAGGCATCGACCCAGTGGGAACAAATAACTCAATACCGAAGTTACTGTGATTTTGGTTCTGCATATGCGCATTTCGACAACTTATGTCGCTTCAGTGCAGATAAAATCTAAATGTTTGGAAGACCATAAATCCAAATATGTTTCAAAACTGATAGAGAACAAATTACCAAATATGATCTAAATAGAAAGCCAAAATCAGCTAAGGACAGAGCTTTGCATGAGGGAGATTCTCCTTAGTTTCAACAAAATTTACAAAAAATTAGATATTGTAAGGTTCAAAAAAGAATCGGCTTTCGGGTCAGCACCGAAGTACTGACTACTGGGCTGGTGAATACCCTCGGGGACTTACAGTCCACCAGCAGAGGCGTCGACCCAGTGGGAACAAATAACTCAATACCGAAGTTACTGTGAATTTTGATTCTGCATATGCGCATTTCGACAACTTATGTCTCTTCAGTGCAGATAAAATCTAAATGTTTGGAAGACCATAAATCCAAATATGTTTCAAAACTGATAGAGAACAAATTACCAAATATGATCTAAATAGAAAGCCAAAATCAGCTAAGGACAGAGCTTTGCATGAGGGAGATTCTCCTTAGTTTCAACAAAATTTACAAAAAAATAGTTATTGTAAGGTTAAAAAAAGAATCGGCTTTCGGGTCAGCACCGAAGTACTGACTACTGGGCTGGTGAATACCCTCGGGGACTTACAGTCCACCAGCAGAGGCATCGACCCAGTGGGAACAAATAACTCAATACCGAAGTTACTGTGAATTTTGATTCTGCATATGCGCATTTCGACAACTTATGCAAAACGATACCAATTGATAAGCGTATAATTGCCATCGATAGCGTTACCATAGCAGACTATTTTCTAATATTAAGAATATGTCTCATTTTGTAATTAAAAAAACATTTTTTGTTCAATATTCAGAAATGGAGGTATTTTTTAATTTGGAAAAATTATTTTCTAATATTAAAAAATGATTTTGCTTATATTAAAAACCCAAGTTTTAGAAAATCATTTTCTAATATTTAAAGTTTTTTTTATATTAAAAAATGTGTATTTTTTCATATTAAATAATCGACTTTTTAATATTGAAAATTATGATTTAATGTTATGAAATATTTACTTAATATAAAAAAAATCTAGTTTCAGTATCCAAAAGTCATTGAATAATAGGAAATATATCCCCAACCGCTTGCCATATAAACCAACAGTTTCATCGCCCCCAATAAACAATTGTCTTTCAGAAATTTAATGAATGTAAAAAAGCAATGATCAGAAAGGCAGATGATGTGAACCGTATCGGGGGTCTGTCTCTATTAATACAGTTTCACTATCGAGATTCTACATGCATACATGTGACACAAGGTTACTAAGAAATGATCGCGGAATACTTAAGTATAACAGAACAAATCAAATTTTCATATTTTCAGGTAATGATGTCAAAAACTAGAAGGCATAACCCGGAAACTCGCCTTTCATGTAGAAAGCCATTTTCATATTTACTATACATTTCATAGGTAGTGCATTTTGATATTAAAATGTGGTGAATTTCTAATATTTAAAAAATCTCATTCTCTAAATGTTAAAAATCGAACTGATTATTTAATATTAAAAATCATTTTTAATATTTGAAAAATACGACGATTTTTTAATATTAGAAAATCCGACGATTTATGTAATATTCAAAATGATTTTCTAACATTAAAAAGGATATTTTGATAATAAAAAAACATTTTCAATGTTAGAAATAGGGCGTAAATTCCACGATGGCTTGCCATAGGTATATAATATTTCTTATTTTAAAAAAACGATTTTTAATATTAAAAAATCATTTTCAATATTGAAAAATCATTTTTAATGTTAAAAAATAGGGAATAAATTGACCAACTGAAACAATATAGCAAGAAATTGATTTAAACTTAGAAAAGATAATAAAAACCATATCAGCTTATATTGTAACCAACATCCAATTGTCATAATGCTAACAACGACATATATCGAAGGAACATAGGGTGTTGTTACTAAAATAAAAGTGCAGAGACATGTCAAAAACAAAGACAACGCTATTGTTAAATAGTACTCATGTGAATCAGTTTCAGAAAAGGGATAGAGTCGCCAGGAAGAAGACGAAGGTACTGAAATACAAACCAATAAATCAGACACTTTTTATCATATTTAGTTACTTATATTTTGTCATATAACATTATTTTATCGTTTAAATTTCAAATGGAATCCCCCAACAGACTATATTCATATTTATTTTTGAAGGAAAACATGATTTGAATTGATTATTTTAGATTTGCACACAACAATTTGGAAAAAACTTCTGAAGATGAAAAGTTTAGTAATATTTATGATAAAATAGTTTATCATGAATATGTGGACAGTACATTTTCTGCACGGAAAAATGCTCCAGAATACATGGGATACATTGGACCAGTAATGGAGACCAGGGTTGGTGATGAACTTGTGGTGGTCTTCAAAAATAACGCATCACGCGAATTAACTATACATCCACATGGTGTAGCCTACGACAAATTGAATGAAGGTAATGTGTGTGTGTGTGTGTGTGTGTGTTGATAAATTGAGAAGACAGTTTCTAGCGTAAAGATGTACGATGGCAGATATATGCCGGCAAAACATAAAAGTAAATTTTTAAAATTGCTGCCAAAAAGTGCTGCAGCAATTCTTAGCAGCACTTTTTGAAAACAGGTATTTAAAATTGCTGCTAAAAAGTGCTGCAGCAATTCTTAGCAGCACTTAAAAAAAAGATATTTAAAATTGCTGCTAAAAAGTGCTGCAGCAATTCTTAGCAGCACTTTTAAAAAAAAAACGATATTTATTTTGCAGGTAAAAAGTGCTTCAGGAATTCTTATCAGTAAAAATGCATTATTGTCATTCAATAAACACCGTCTTTTCCATTAAAATTCTGGGATGTTCGGTCACTCGTGAAAAAGAAACATAAATACTTCATAAAAACACGATATGAGATCGTTTTATATCACTAGCATATATACCAAAATGCATCATGGAGAGGTTTTACAAAATATTGAATTTGAATCGAAATGAGGAAAATCCTTATTTTAAAAGCAAATGATTAACAATATCTATTTAAGTCAACTAAACTTCTCAGTCCTTAGATGTAATAGATAAATACCAAAGTGACCCCCCGCTTAATCTGAATTATTAAAAACTGCAGTTTCATTAATTTCTGTTTTACTCATAATTTACGGTCGAATTTCTGACATATTGTTGCATTACTTCATACTTTAAGGCAGTCAATTCTTCTATTCTCCAAAACCTATGAATTGTAACCACGTGCAAATTATCAACATACATACACAAATCACAAAATCTCCAGGATTTATTGTGCATTTTGAAGAAAATGCACGTTCGTTTCATAAGTAATCCGAAAAGCACTGGACTTTTAGTGTTTGAGCGGGAAATTGCCACTAAAATACCTANNATTTTCAAGATTGTTTCCTAAACAATCTTTTTAAATATTAAACCACAAATCATAAAACTCGCATAAAACCGACGGAAAAGGTTCACAGATTCTTTGAAATTGCGAAACAAACTCATTATACCTTAATTCTGATATGACGGCCTTCAATCGCTTTGTACCCAAACCCGTGGTAAAATAATATTTACTTTGGATAAGAGTGTAAATTTTACAGAAAAAAATGGAAATTTACCCATTAAAGTGTAAATTTTACACATTACAGTGTAAATTATACGGAAAAAATTATAAATTTTACAGATTAAAGTGAAAATTTTACAGAAAATACAGAAAAAGGGGCAAATCTTACAGAGAAAGTTTAAATTTTACAGAATAAAAATCAAAGTACTGAAGTACTGTTTAGTCGCAGAATCGGTTAGCATGGGTTAGCATATCTTCTAAATGAATAATGTTCCGGTATTGTATTTTGGGTGACTTCGAAAGAACAAGATAAATGTGAATATTGTTTTTGATCAAACATGTCACCCCAGACGTAGTCGGGGTGACATGTTGTTATTCTACGTTTCTTCTGATTATTATTTTTATTATTATTATCATTATTATTATTATTCAAATAATTTGGTCCGAGCGATTATTTTGTAATGGCTGGATGGAAGGATTTCAAACTTGGCATAAAGTTGGATCACCATCTGAAGTTGTATGCTGGGCACTTGAAATTTTCAAAATGGCCGCCATTTCCAAGATGGCCGCCGAAATACGTCAAAATTTCAACATTGTCGGATTTCACCGATTTGAACGAAAATTGATTTCTAGGTAGAATTTGACGCTGCGAATGATGTGGAATCATCGAATGAGGAGTCTGGGGTGACATCGGCTATTGCTTGCAATTGCAAATCTAGTTGTCACTATTCTTCTTCTTCCAATAATTTTTGTACGAGCGATTATTTTGAAATGGCTGCACCAATTGATTTCAAACTTTGCAAAAAGTTGGAACACCATGTGAAGTTATATGCTGTGCGTTTGAAATTTTCAAAATGGCCGCCATTTCCAAGATGGCTGCCAAAATACGTCAAAATTTCAACATCGTCGGATTTCAACGAAAATTGATTTCTAGGTAGATTTTTGGGCTGCGAATAAGGTGGAATCATCAAAAGGGGGGTCTAGGGTGACATCAGCTATTGCTTGAAATTGTAAATCTAGTTTTGATTCCAGTTAGTCTTATATGTCAGCCTTGATCTGACCCATTTTTGGAGATTTGATTAGATAGCTGTTTACATTCAAGGAATATTACCAGAAAAAATTTGAAGCGATTTTATTCTATTTGGTTTAAGCTTCCTCTAATGACTTATTATTTATACAACCTTTTTGATGTGTGTATTTTCTACGGACAAGAATATTATAATCGACAGTTGATAGCCTTTAACACAACAAACTCAGTTTTATAGACATAGGTATGCCAGATATCTATGGAAAACTCTGTACCAGAGCTCTAATTCATTCAGTTCTCCAAATTTTGTAAACGAACTGACACATCTTATCTCAGATCTTTACATAGGTCTCTAAACCCAAGTTAGCAAGTAATCTTCAGCTGAAGCTGAATTAATCAGCTTAATACATGGGTAATCCAAGATTGGGTCTACTTATCTAGTATCTGGAAAGTGCAAGTCAAACTGACTAAATTCTAAGCTGTAGATGTTTTAGTATCGAAGACACTCATTGCGACAAAAAAGAATTTATGTGTAAATGTGTTAAATGCCTTGACAAATCAAAAAATAAAAACGGCAATAAACAACAAAATACTGAAGTTACAGGTAAGCACCGATCGGAAGTACTGATTTACATATATTCAAATTTTGAAAAAAAACAGTATAATTGATCATATATTTTATAAACTGAATTAAGTAGATACATAAACAAAAGAACAGCATTTTTGTAAACAATGTCATCAAAATATTATTAAAGAAGAGGAACATGTTTGCTTTCCACTGTAAAATTAAGGAAATGATTTTTTTTACCTTATTAAAACATTTAGATCCGAAATCGATGGAAAATAAGACCACTGAATTTATAAAAAAAAATATTTTTTTAAATCATCTTTCTGTTTTATGCACTTTGCTGTTCATTTCAAAGTCACTGTAAATCACTGAGGAGAGTGAAGTCGACATACACAATGTATATACATAATTTTGTTTTGTTTACATGCACATATATGCTAATAGTGCAGTAAATCTATGACGGCAACGTAATCTTAAAGTTGAATATCTTGTTGAATATTTTATGTCATGTACACATACATGTACATATATCATGCCTCGACACGCGTTCCCGTGCAAAATTTTCACTTACATTGCATTATATCATTTATAGATTACTTTTCCACCCAACTGTTGATTTAGACACATTACCGAGATGGTTCATTTGTAGTTACTTTACGCCAATATGCTATTTACATAATTGTTAAATTTTATTTGATAAAAGATCAAAATAAAGAAAAACATTCTATAATTTTCACAGAAAAATACAAAGAAACTATAATATAATCATTTCAACCTTTTTAAAGTAACAGGGGTCCTAAGATAATGTTCACTGTCTTGTGTATGAACGGCAATACAATTTTAATGTACTGCAGCTGATATCCCCTGCAAGAAAGCATATTGATAATATGTTCCGGGCATGATGCAGAATTTGATCCGTTACACACGATTGATTCTATACACAACAATTGATGTGACTTATGTATAAATAAGAATTATATTCCCGGTTGCTGAATTTGATACGTTACACACGACCGATTAACTATTGACCTGAACACAACGATGGCCTTCACACGCTATCTACACGTGATATAGTCGGAACTTTTATATTATTTATCCGCGTTTATCAGTTTGTGCTTCCGCGGCTCAATAGCATTATCCTCCAATATAATCCCAAATCGTGGCGTAAAATATACCAAAATATACCATTTTAATTACAGTAATTTTTATTCATTATCAAAAAATATGAATTGTATGTTTTAAGTTTTTGGATTCAAGGGTGCGAATGCAAGTAAATGGGGTGTTATTTAACCCGGTGGATTTCTGGCTCTGATCGTCCTATGGCATAGCATTAGCCGCAGAAGATTTCTTCTGTGACTAAAAATAAGATGTGTAAAATGGCACTGATACACTTCCGTAGGAATCTTGTGAAATCACTGTAGAGTTGGTATATTTATATTAAATTGTGTTAGTTTGTTTTAGTTTTTGGGTTTTATGTGAGTTTTGCGATTCATGGTTTAATATTTGATAATATTCTTTTAGGTAGCAATGCTGAACATATAGATGTGTAAGTGGCAATTTCCCACCCCAATACTAAACGTCCAGTGGATAACTCTTGATCTAATAGTGATTTATGTAGCTATATATTGATAATCTTCAATTGATTACACTGCAACCTATATATTTTCTTATTGTCTGAGATCTTTTACCCTTTTCTAGTAGTTTAAACCATTGAGAAGTTAGTATAACCCTGAAATGATACCATGATCCTTTGGCCCATGTGTCTTAAGAAGTTTTTAATAAACCAGACGGGGGTTCTTTCAGAAACATGACTGTAGATTATGAAAAAGCAGAAATTAACGCAGGATATTTCATTATTTTTACTTAATGGATCTTAATGGATGTACATCTAAGAACTGTTAAGTTTGCAGTGATTTTTAGTGGACTTTTAAATAGCGGAGGGCATATTATTTGCTATTTCAAAAGTTCACATACAGTTACATTTTCATTATTTCGATTCAAATTCAATATTTTGAAAATTACATTTATCATTTCCAACATAATATCCTTCGACAAGTGGAGCGGTATTTAATACATGCACAGAAAAAGTCTCTCGTCATGATGCATTTTGGTATATACATGTATGCTATATAAAACGATTTCATATCGTGTTTTCATGTAGTATTTATTTTTCTTTTTCATGAATGAATGAACATCCCAGAATTTTAATGCATTTTTCTTTTATTTATTTTTACTGATAAGAATTGCTGCAGCTCTTTTTACCAGCAATTTTAAATATCACTTTTTAAAAAGTGCTGCTAAGAATTGCTGCAGCACTTTTTAGCAGCAATTTTAAATACCCGTTTTTAAAAAGTGCTGCAGCACTTTTTAACAGCAATTTTAAATATCATTTTTTAAAAAGTGCTGCTTAGAATTGCTGCAGCACTTTTTAGCAGCAAATTTATAAATATTTACTTTGATTTTTTGCTGGTAAAAATTGCTGCAGCACTTTTTAGCAGCAATTTTACATTTTAAATGTTATACTTTTTGCTGGTAAAAAAATGCTGCAGCACTCTTTATTGGAACTTTTAAAAATTTACTTTTATTTTTTGTCGGCTGATATCGGCCATCGTACAGATGAGAATATGCCAGTTTATTCTAGTAGAAATTTTTATTTAGATTTGTTGTGGCTTAAATCTTGTTAAAATTAAAAATCAAATTTGTTCCTGTAAAAATTGGAATTCTGATTTTTACTAGGAAGATCCTACTGCATCTCAATTAGTACATTCAAAATAAAAGTACTTATAAACTGATAAAAAAAATCAGACACAACAAAAATCTCAAAGCAACATGACAAGTATAGTTGAGGAGTTGTGCGGACAAACTATGTACCCTCAATTACTAAATTCCCCCCAAAATGAATAAGTTCAACAATGTTGAAGTTTTTTTTAAAATTCACCAAAATAAAAATCCTTACTACATTCACATCTTTATAGGTACACATAATCTGCGAAACAAAAATTTCTAGCATAAAGCTGTAGAAGTAGTTGCGCGGACAAACTATGTACCGTCATGTGAACGGACGGATATGCCCCAAACTTTCGCCGCTGGTACATAAAGCATGGTGACGAACCAAATTTGAAATCAACACTATTGGAAATCCCATGTCGTGCAGCAAAACCTATGAGACTTGAACCAAAATACGCTAGAAATATGCTCATAAATTGAAAGAATTTGACTTTGCCACTGTTGACAACAAATGTCGAAGGAATCTAAATGTGGTTAGAATAAAGCATATGATGAGATAACCAGTACATCTATAAACACATTTGAAACATTTCTGCATTTAAAAGTTTTCCTACATATGGTCTAGATTGTTTTGCACAGAATATCGAAATATATATAAAAGTATTTTTTCTGTATATTTATGAAGAAACTGTACAATTTGGAAATTTTGTTGTCGATGAAAAAACATTGTATCTTTATGATTTCTGTCAAATTTATAGGTAGTATATACGGTGGTCGTAAAGGTGTAAGTCCAGGTAATGTGTTCAGGTATTCATGGAACATTACAGTAGAAAGTGGTCCTGATACTGACAATGGATGTGTGTCACATATGTACCACTCAGATGTAGATTTAGTACGAGATGTCAATTCTGGATTGGTCGGTTTTATTCTGGTCTGTGGTAGTAAGTATGGTAGATGAAACATGTACTAATTAGTCCTTTATCAGAATCAACTTCACAAGTCCATGCCACAAATTAAACAGACTTGATCAAGATGGTGAAAAAAACGACTTTAGGATAAAAAATTGTTATTTCCCCTTTCTATGTAAGTGTACTAATTAAGAGGTTAGTTGTTTCACGAATTTAAGAAGTGCTGAAGGCGTAATATTTAATATCCCAAAACTTTACATTCGGGTCTGTTAGAGCAAAGAAAATATATAAAAATATGGAAAGATCAGCGTCTTCATTCCATTAGGGATGATATGTCCTTTCGAAATTGGAGGAATGGTTCAAATATTTTAGGAGACGGGGAAAATGGTGAAAAAATGGGGAAATGGGAAACACAGCAATTGGGAAGTGGGAAAACGAACAATAAATGCGAGAATTTTAGAAAGTAGCCCAAAATGTGGGAAATAGAAAAAGGAAAAGGGAGAACATACTCAAAATGCCACCAAATGTTCCTTCAGATGCAAGCTTTCGAAAAAATAATAACGCCCGGAGAGAGGGAATGTTAGCATTGCATATATTATCAATCGTCTGTTAAGTTTGTAATTCATTGTTTTAAAACAGAAAAGTTTGAAGTATTTTTGACAAAAAAAATAGGATGTCAAACACGAAGAGTGAAATACTTTGATATAGACGAAATTAGTTGGTTATGTTAATAGTATAATTAGTATAATATACCCGTACAATTTACATTAAAAAAATATATTTTGTTATATAAAACTGGTGTACATGGTAAATAAATCTTTATGTTTATTATTATATTTTAAAAATATTTTTCTTTACCAAAAACATAGAATGATACATAGAATTAGACACAAGTTACACAACTTACGAGGTCTTCTCCTTTATGTTTATTTTCTCGCAGAAGAAGAAAATCTTGAAGAAGACATATTCTTTCTTGTCGGTATTGTTGATGAAAATTTAAGCTGGCTGTCAAAATCCGTGGATATGAAAGATAACAAAAACATGATGTATGCTATAAACGGTTTTATGTATGGTAACATGCCAAATGTGACAGTATGTTCGGGGTCTAACACCAGATTCCATATTGCCTCCTTCAGCAATACAGATGATGTTCATGCTGTAAGACTTTCTGGCCATTCCTTCTCTTTCAAAAACAAAAGGTATGTCTTTATTTTTGTTGTTTTTGTCGCTTATATGGAGATTATATGCTAACATTGCTTTTGATTGTAATTTTACCCTCAAAGTTTTGTAACAAATGCATAAATGAATTCTCACAAACTCTGTACTTTACTGGTAAGTAGCAAGATCTCCTCATGGGACAATCCCTTACAACAATATATACATCGGACTTAATTCCTACAAATACGTGGTCAGATTTAGAAAAGGGAACAACATTTTCTTGAATTATAATAATAATTGTTCTAATTATAATTATAATAAGAATTGTTCTAATTATAATTATAATAATAATTGTTCTAATTATAATTATAATGATAATTGTTCTAATTATAATTAATATGATAATTAACAGAAAATCTTCGTTCTCATTTTTTTCTTTCAGTAAACCAAACTCTCCGTTTTGGCATGTCTCATGCACTTCGGCCCTTGACAACTCTCCTCGGTGATTTTGTAATTTCCTCCATTTTCTCTGTACAATCTTCAATCAAAACGGGAAGGTGGGATTTTGTCGCTAGATTGTGTGATTATTTTCTTATATTTTATGTTTTGTCTGAATTTAAACATGTTATCCATTTGTTTCTTAGATATGATGCACTACCGGTTTATTCAGGGACTTCACTGTCAGCAGAGATAACACCATATGAAATTGGAAAATGGCTTTTTACATCAACATCAAAAGAACATATTGAAGGTTTGAAAAGTTTTGATAATAAATGGTACTCTTCTGTCTTATTTTCTTGTGTATTTCCGTGTCCCTCTTTTTACTTCAGTAAAGAGTATTTTCTCCCATTTTCAGCAATTGGTTGAATTTGCAGGCGATCTTTTAATCAACGTGCGTTGATTAAATTTCTGCGAGAGATTTCCGCCATCTAAGATTTTTCGCGTTTTACACAAATTTCATTGGAGAAAACATTCTTATTCAGTTAGGTCGTGACTTTTCTCCTCTCTCGTATAAAAGGAGGAGGTACAATAGGGCCTCTATTTAGCCTTATAAGTTAGATCTTCGAGTCAAAATTGGTGCTAAAAAACTTAAAATAATTGAATTTTGCAAACAATTACGACGTCTTTCAAATGTATAATGATTTTGCAGTAAGCTACATATAAACTGCTGAATAATAAACAATTTTCAGGAGAATAGTCAATAATTGCCCTTTTCACGACACATTTTATTCAGGCAAACATTGTGCGCATTCTTTGACCAAGAAGAAATGCTGCTGACAAGTTTTCTTTTACCAATTCTTTATCTTCAACAAAATTTTATTTTGGTCAAAGCATGTTGCCCCATTCATTTCTAATGAAAACTGTATTAAAAAATAAAAGATTTCATTTCATTTTCAATAAAACAATTTATTTCACTAGATCTATTGAGCAATCATGCAAGTTGTAAACCAATGTTTACTACGTCCTTAACGTACTTACTCCTTTTAAATAAAGTTAGCAAATCGAAATTTGACTATTTCGAGGTCGAAATATTTTTAACTCACTGAAGGTGAATCTTTATTTCTCTTCCTTTGCACTCACATTAACTGTTTCAAAAAATATTCGTTTCTTCAAAATCAAAAGCAAAAAGAAAACATTCAATAACAATTAGTAGAGAATATAAACTAAAGAATGTGAATTTTGTTATGCCATTCAATCATCATTGATTCATTACAAAACCAAAATTGCTGTCGACTTAAACTCTGTTTATAACCGTTTCTACAATATATATCTCAAACAAACAGGAAAAGTTATGTATATGGTTCAATGTTACTCGACAACTGAGGTTTTGAGCTAAAGTATCAACATGTTTTGTTGCCCTTTTGATGCAATGCAACTTATAGATATCAGTTGAAATACACGACAATGTCTTTTTTTGGAAGGATGCTATTCAAATTATTGGAAATAATAAAGAATTTATTTGATATGCATACCATGTCCATGTACAAAAATGTCTCCCTGAATTATTTGCCATCTTCTTTTTGTAGGAGGAATCGGAAATTCCAAAAAATTCCGAAAATGTTTAATAAGTCTTGATAAAATCTCAGATCAATTCACATACACTTAAAAGAAATATTAGAGTAAACCCATTCAGTATACTACTCGAAGACATGATATAAGTAAAAGTTACATGACTTTTTATTCTATATTAAAAAAAACTTCTGCACGAATTTTTGGTATTTTTTTTTTGTCTTTAAGGTGATAGAATTTGCAGACAGTCTTGTTTAAATTGCTTTTTTTATTTATTATTTTCATCATATTGATATATTATTATAATCCTTTTAATTTTTTACCAATGCACATGTCGGCTTTTATATTTTACGAAAGGATATGGAGTAAATGAACATGAGACCATAACACATATGTTAACTCCAACTGCAATAATTTTAATGAGCTGCATGGCCATTTCGGAAATTTATTCCTCATCAGCAGCACTAGAACCCAAACAAAGGAAATCCATAATTTCAAAAAATGTTTAAAATGCATAAAACCAAATGAAATCCGAATAATCAGTAATATCAAATATAGGTGAGGACAAAACTACGATGGAGGGAGTTAATCCTTCGGTTTTAGAATTTACAAAGATTTAGATAATAGTAATTAAACAAAGTGTACACATGAGATATTATCTCATGTACAAGTACACCATATATAAGAAAAATACATCTCTACCACGGGGAAGGCAAGGCATTTATGTTGCAAGGCACTGAGATTAAATTTTATTTTCTCTGGACAACGCGCGATAATCTTCATTGAGTAATATGCCTAAGTTGTCTCAACATTGAAAATTGACCCAAAAGCCATTGAATTTTGATCAGCTCAATATTCAACAGGTAAATTGTCAGATTTCGAGGTTTATTTTTTCAATTTGAAAACCCATGCGTTGAAAACTGACCATCGTGGAAAAATGACCACTCCAAAAAAAAATTTCATATGAGAAAGAAATACAATCTAGAGTAAAAAATCTGAAAGTTTGAACAGGATGTGCCAATCTCAAATTCAGGTTAGGACTTCTATATGGGAACTCATTTGGAAGACTTTTGTGTTTGCAAAACAAAACAGGGATATCTATTGATTGTTTTGTCAATCTGGTAATAATTCCTGCTCCTTTTCAAGAGTGTCGATTTCTCTTTCAAAACATCCGTCCCATATACTCATACTTCAAATGCATATTCGAGAAATGGTAATAAAAGTAGTGAAAATTTTGAACGAACTTTTTGATGAAAGAGTCAGTATATTTTAGCTTTACTACATATTTTGGTTTCATTGCCGATTTTTGTTATATTTTCAATATGAGCTAACCAAATACTAGGAGAAGAAAAAAGTAATTCTCAAATGTTTATGACATTTGACAATTTCATCTTTTTAAGTCTTCCAGATGAAGTGTGAAGACTTATTAAGTCTCCCAAACAAGGTTTGGGGAGGCTTATTGTTTTAACTTAATTATTTTTTTTTTTTATTCTCAACCTTCTCTTTCCGCCAAAAATTTGTCCGACCATTTTCTCAGAGATTACTGGTCCAATCTTGTTCGGTTCTCACTTACTTTACTACCACTGAGGCGATGCCTCTGCTGGTGGACAATTTGTCCCCGAGGGCATCATCAACTCAGTAGCTTATTTTACTATTTAAGCATGAAATTGAGAAACAACAAAACCATACTGACTGGGGCGTCGCCCAGTATAAAAAGGTCCCAACCTGATGATATCATGGACACGGTATCATCTTGTAAGGCAGGTGTCCAACCAAAACTTGTCAATACTACCACCTCATATGTTACAAATGACCCACGTTTCCAGTATAAAAATTCTGATCTCAAGCCAAAAGTTCATCCATGCTCGGTTTAGCTGCATGACATCTTTAATTATAATGATGATGAACAACATTGTACAATCTCTAAATGTAGGATCAAAAACTGTAAAACGTGTGCTATTTTGATAACAGATACTTTCTTCACTAGTAATTTGACAAAAAAAGACGTATCATACTAGAAGCTATGACGATCTTATTGTGTTTCTAAAAATCTTGTGCACGGTATAGAATGCAATTTATATGGCCTTGTTTATGTATGAGAAACAAAAGGGAGACTTAACGAACGCATGAATGGACATAGATCAGGGATCAACATAATGAAATTTCCTACGGTTTACCAACATTTTAACCAACCCGATCATTCTATTCTCTCTAAGAAAGTTCGGATTCTAGAAAAAAATTTACTATCCTAGTAATAATCCTAACCTTAGTACACCTCTACGTAGACAAAAGAAGAATACTGGATACGTAAATTAGGAACTGCAATACCATATGGTTGCAATGACAAAATTGATAGTATAGGTAATCTATCTAGCCCTAAATGCAACGATACAAATGTGATGCGTATTTTCAACAACAATTCTAGACGTAAACGGAGTCATGGCAATCGCCATTATACATCACCAAGTCTTCATGATGTATCAATAAAAGGTCTACTTCCTATCATTTGCAAACCTCTAGGACTGCATCACATTCGCACAAAACTATACTCGTTGCCACTAACTAAATTGAATACACTGTATAAAGAATCTCTAGAAAATTCTGTTACTGACCCATCCTCATGTTTATACAAATTAGACGCAGTTATCCTTGATATTGGGCAACACAGATTATTCCAACCTGTTAAAGAACGTGCAAATGTAGAAGAACACCGTTCGTTTCTACCAATAAAGTTTGCTAATAAGGGTTTGAATGCCATCAACCTTGCCAATATACTGCATCACAAAAATGTAAAAAAAACAAAATACCTCCATATTTTAAGGACACATCAATTCCAATCATCTCAAATCCCTGCACTTCACCGATAGCATCTAAAATTTTCAACCATAAACGTGTATTGCAGAGCCTTACCACCGACGACCTCAAGTCTAAACCACCCGTTCATGTTAAAATTCACCTTACAGATATAGTCCCTGTGGTCACGCCATAACGGGAGACTTGAACATCATCGAAAACCCGTCTCTCCGTGATATCCTTGCAAAGGGACCCAAATTCCATGAACTACGATCCATCAACTGGGAGCAAAATTTACTTATGGATGCTGTAGAGGACTACGCCAGAAAATGGATTAAACGTGAACAAGATGAAGATCTTGATTCTCTTTCGGAGTGGATTAAGGCTGTGAGGTCCATGATTCTTCAAAGAATTAGTCAACTACGAGGATCAATGAGAACTAAAGCATCATCCATTTTCCCAAATGCCGATGTTGCCAGATACTTGTCCTCCATTCATGACAAATATGTTGTTGTTCCGGCAGATAAGGCCCCTAATAACATCATTTTCATATGTAAAAATCATATGTGGCTGAGAACAGGGCCTAACAAACGTGCGGGAGAAGAAAAAAGAAAGAGCAAAAACTAATTCACAACTGAATCAGGATGCTAATACAAAAGTCTCCAAAACGAACTCCTAAATCAGAAATAAGTGCTACAAATCACTTCCACACAACCTACGCAACCTGTCTTTTGAGTTTGATTTAATTCTGAGCACTTTCAATTTTCCCGCTTTTTTCGGTTTCCATGACAACGGTGGCCATTTTGAAGTCTTGGAGACCAGAAACCAATTTCCCACATCTGAGATACCCTTTCTATAAATTTTCATCCAATTGAACATTTTAATTTTCCCGTCTTTTTGCATTTCAATGGCAACGGGTACCACTTTGAAGTCTTTGAGACCAAAAAGCAATTCCCCATGTCCTAAACAACATTCCTGTAAAGTTTCATCCAATTCTGAACACTTTCATTTTCTCGCCATTTTTGCCGTTTCCATGACAACGGGTGTCATTTTGAAAATTCCAAGACCTGATATCACTTCTTATAAATAGCTCTGTCCTTACCTGAATTTTTAGTTTTTCTATTAAAATCCTATTAGTTATTTGCTCTCCATCAGCTTTTACTCATATTTCGGTTTATGGACTTCCAAATGTTTTGATATTATCTGCACTGAAGAGACATAAGTTGTCGAAATGAGCATATGCAGAAACCATATTAACAGTAACTTCGGTATTGTGTTCTTTAGTACTCTGCTGGTGGACTGTTAGTCCCCGAGGGTACTCAGCTACCAAGTAGTCAGTACTTAGGTGCTGACCCGAAAACCGATTTATTTTGAACCTTGCAATATCTAAATTTTATAAAACTGTGTTTAAAACTAAGGAGTATCTCCCTCGTGCATAGCTCTGTCTATAGCTGAATTTTGGCTTTTCTATGTAGATCCCACTGGTTATTTGCTCTCTATCAGCTTTTACTCATATTTCGGTTTATGGACTTCCAAATGTTTTGATATTATCTGCACTGAAGAGACATAAATTGTCGAAATGCGCATATGCAGAAACCAAATTAACAGTAACTTCGGTATTGTGTTCATTGTTCCTTCTTGTGATAGGGTTCAACCTTCCTATGAAGTAAGGTCAAGTAACTGAGAACCGAACCGTCAATCAAAAGAACGAACAACCCATGGACAATGGCAAAATCAGACACACTAACAAACAAGGACACCACTTGAGTAGGGGACAAAAAAGAAAAATGAAGACACACATACAGATGAACAACACGGAACCAATAAAAAACCATGGGTGAGATCAGGTGTACCGGTAGAGTAAGCATCTCCTGCTTCTTATAAGACACCCGCCGTGTTGAACATGTCAACTCCGGTAGTAAAGTCGAATCCGATAGATGAAAAACAAACTTTAGTTGTAGAGGGAAAGATTTGTTGTCATCTGGAAACAGATATCCCATAGCGATCCACAAGATCGTGATGTCGACCGTAAAACTTCTGTAGTGATGACTTTAAGTTTTTTGTAACGTACCCTTGCTTAAGTAGTCTATTTGTAAGCAACTGAGCTCTATCAAGGAAGTCACTGTAACGACCACAAGCCCTTGAGTAGCGAATGAGTTGTGAGATGTAAACTCCATTTGCTGGTGCTTTTGGAATGTTGCTACAAAGAAAAGGGAAGTTGACTATTGGAAAAGTGAAGTCATCGCGTTTGTCATACAAGCTAGTTTGTAATGTACCTCTGTTGTCAATTTCAAGATGAAGGTCAAGGAACGAAGCCGATTTGGAAGTATCTGTAGTATCCTTAATTTCAAGCTCTTTTGGATAAATAAGATGAAGAAAATCACCAAAGCGAGGGTTGTTTAGTGATAAAATATCATCTATATAACGGAAGCTGAAATTAAAGGACTGGGCCAGTTTTTTGTCTTTATTTTGAAGAAGCCATTCAATGAATTCAGTCTCATAAGAGTGGAGAAACAGATCAGCTAAAAGAGTAGTTTGTGCCTATTAGAATTCCAATGGTCTGTTGAAAAACAAGTCCTACAAACTGGACAAATATATTGTCGATCAAAAACTCTGACATTTTTATATCTTCTTCCTTTGTGTATTTTTCTGTGATTCTGAGTCGTATTTCACAAAGTATGCTTGTTCTCTTCCTATGACAATGTACTTATATCTTCGTTCGCCGTTCTTACGGGAGAAACATCTATGAATTATATCTTTCAGTCGAGATTTCAGTTGTTCATGAGAAATGGTAGTATATAGTGTGGAGAAGTCAAATGTTTTAATGCTGTTGCTTTGTGCCTCAGAATTTACTTTGTATAACATTATGATTTCAAATTATGAGTGAGGTGCGTTTTCAGAATGAGCGAACCAGATCCCTCTAGTTTTATTTCTCTATTTAAGGTGGTTCGGGGGAGGGGCAAAAGACTGAAGATAGATTTCCCTGATATTTTCTCGACTTACACTTTGTTATTAGAGCATAAAAAAATGAAATGAAATAAAAATTAGGGGTCACCTGTCATATAAGCATGATTTCTGTCATGTCATGTAAAAATCAGCTATTTTAGTTGAAATATTCGGGGGAAATTGCAAATTTAAACAAAATTTTTATTTATTTTAGTTACATCTGATAGAATTTTTCAAAAATGTTGCAAATTATATTATATACTTGCTTTCAATTTGCAAGAAAAATATTTGGGGGTCACAAATCCAACACGAATTGAGACAGCACGAAAAAGACAAAACAAATACACAAAAATGAACAAGAAAGCCACAAAACTAAAACATGAACAGTGTGAACCCCTACAAAAACTGATGTATCATCGGGTATCATAAATGACGACCTATATATATATGTTGTAAATTATCTCCTCTTAATAGAACAGACATTTGCTGAAGTATGTGAAAAAGTTTAATATTCTGCATAGCTACCCAATTAAAGTGGCACATTTGATCAAATTTAATTATGATATGACATCGAAAATATTTTTGCAGCATTCCTACAAGAAATTGCATTTTTTGCGAGATACGCAAGAATGATGCACAGTTTAAATTCCTTACTACCTTAATTTGTCTATAATTCTCTATTTATTTTCCTCTCCAGTCAAGAGCAATCGGGGTCTTGTAATCGGCATGGGTGACCACAACTAGTACTCTAGGGCCCTTGACTGTGCTTGGAAAATTGCAAAATGCAACAGCTTCGTGTTTTAGCTCTCTTCTAATATAATTAGATACTATTATTTTGACACCTCTTTACTCTAATAGTCACCTTGTGTAAAAACCAAGCTTAAAAAATAAATATTTTCATTAATTTTTTTTATAACTTCGTCAATTCTATTTAGTCAGTGTAATGAAAAACAGAGTTTAGATTAATTTTAGAATAACTTTATATATATGGTAGGTCAGCGGAAAATTCAAAACTGAAAGTGACAGTTACAATCTTCCACTTCAAAGCTTAGCTTTCCAGTTGTCGCGGCAAAGTTTACATTTATTGTAATGATCTGCAATTTAAAACCAACATAATGCATGGCATGTGAATAAATTTGTTTACGGAATTTTCCACAGTGGGTCGATTTTCAACGTCGAAAAATGACCGGGGAGTCAAATATCATTGCTGAAAGTTGACGGCAAAAAATGGGTATACATGGTCAGTTTTCTACATTAAACAATGACTACAGGTAGGTCAATATCAAACGTTGAAAAATGACCAGTGGGTCAGTTTTCATATAGATGAATGATAACAGCAGTCTTAACATAACCGTGATAAGTTCTTGTCGTTATTGTTATATCTTTTACCTGGCTACCGTCTGTCCTCCGTCCATCTTTTTATAACACTTTGCATGAAATATTGTTATGAATTCCAGATCTGACTTCAGTATTGTCATCCAACATGGCCGCCATTGTTTAAAGCATGGAAAGCACATTCAAAGATCTTTTCAACGCAAACAACTAGTTAGAACCAAAGTTATTGAAAAATGTATCATAGATGGTTCCCTTCAAACCAGGTGTCCTGTAGGTCTGCACCATTACCCAAGATGGACACAATTGGGGAACAGAACTTTATATTGGACCGCAAGATGGCGGCCAGTAGGGAAAATGATTTTACATTGGAACCTTCAACACAAAGGTTTCTTAATATAGTCTGAAAATGAGACTCTTTAACATGTAGAGGTTGAATCGGGTGTTTTATCGGGCATGGTCCAGGTGAGCGATGCAGGCTCTTTAGAGCCTCGGGGTTTTTGTGTCGCCTGCTGTTAACAGAGTCGATACATAGGGGTTACTATATTTTTCGTCTTACGAAGTCGTCCTGGTCGTCCTGCATCGTCTGTCGTTTTTGTTGTTGTTGTTTTTGTTTTTTCTATCATCAACTTCTTCAAAACTGCTGGTCCGATTCTAACCAAAAGCTCAGGATGTGTCGTTCACTTGGTGTAGTTTTGCACCTGATACTTAGAATTTTGATTTTTACAGATTTTAGAGGTTCACGGAGTAGCTCATTTGTTTACCTGGTTTGTTAATTCACAACTCAATCATAACTATAAGTCAGATTCCAATTAGAATTTCAGTATATGAACCGGCCAGTCAGAAACGGCAGCTAATGCTCTTGCTAATTTATTTTTTGTTCGAATAAGACTGTTTCGGACTACTCCTGCGATTTGAAAAATTAAACGGAAGTTAAAAGATTTGGAAAAAGAGTATATATTTGTTCCGGCAGATAAAGCAGCCGATAATGTGGTCGTTGTTTGACGTAAGTATTACATCGAGGTGCTTCGGAATGAAGTTACCAATTCTAGTACATTTCAAGCTACCACGTCAACAGAAACACAAATAATTGATGATTACATGATAGCTACAGCTGAACTTAAAGCAACTTCTAATTATAAAAGCATTCCTACTATGTATTGGCTTCCTAAACTTCACAAAAATCCTTTCAAATTTCGTTTTATTTCGGCATCAAGTAAATGTTCAACTACACATATTTCTGTTTTATTGACAAGTGCACTTACTACCATAAAAAATCTCGTCATCAACTCTAGTAACAAATGCTATGAATACAGTGGAATTAACTACTTTTGGAGTGTTAAAAATTCGGTAGTAGTTTCGGAAATACTTCGATTTGTTAATGAAGCATACACCTCCGTCGATAGACCTTTATACTACATTACTGCATCAAAGAGAAATTTTCGTATTTGATCAAATGGTCCTTCAAAAAATCAGGATATACGCACATTTGTTGCAACACATTTAAATCGTTTTTCAGTGACGACAAACTTGACAAATATACCAACTGGACTTCTCAGGATATGATAAAAGCAACAATTTTCTTCTTGATAATATTTGTGTTCGTTTCGGTGATACAGTCTATCGGCAAAAAATAGGTATTCCTATGGGTACCAACTGTGCACCTCTCATAGCAGATTTATTTCTTTATTGCTACGAGTCACAATTCATAGCAAAAATTCAAAAAGGCCCTTCTAAACAGCATTTAGTCGATAAATTTAACAATACATATAGATATTTGGACGATATTTTGGCTTTAAATTAAATAATCCTGAATTTTCTAGATTTACATATGAAATTTATCCTGCAGAACTTACTTTAAATAAATCCAATAGCAGCAGTGATTATACTCCTTTTCTTGATCTTGATATATCAATAAATTAAGGAAAGTTAAACACAAAGGTTTATGATAAAAGGGATGATTTCTCCTTCCCTATAGTCAATTTTCCCCATCTCGACGGCGATGTTCCGTAAGCCCCTTCCTACGGGGTCTACATTTCACAACTTGTTCGATATGCACGAGTATGTAGTGATGTTTCTGACTTCAACGACCGAAATCTTTGTCTCACTGAAAACTTCTGCATCAAGGGTTTAGATACCATAAATTGATAAAAACATTCTCTAAATTTTATTATAGATACATTGACTTATTAAGAAAAATTGGTTTTACATGCATGGCTCTTATACATCAGGGCATTTCACATCCAAACTTCTATGGCAATATCATTTACAAAGCGCATAAATTCAACAATTGTCCTTCTAAACTTATTAATCCGTTGAACAAACTTATTCATAAAGGATATAAATACAGCATTGTTGTTAAATCTTTACTTCTGGTTTTTGTTGGCAAAAATATTGATCATCTCCTAAATGCTTTGAGATCTAGTGACCTGAAAATTTTACATATACAGACTGGCCTCTCACTGATACTGCCGATGTTTACTGGAATATATGATGATTCTTGACTAAATCCTGCGGGAAGTTTTGAGTTTGATTTTTTTTTTCCGTAGTGCGACAGTGTTCTACCAGCAGACTAGGCTCCTTTAGCTAGCCGGCAGATTAGCGGCGAGCACCCCTTGACCCATCTTTCAAAATAATGTATTGTCATATTCTCTCCTTTTAAGATTGTGGTCATGGAGTTAGTCGTCTACCTGTATTGGGTTTTATTCGTATGTTTACTATACTATAGGGAAGCGGGACAGATAAAGGGGAGGTTTGGGTACCCATAAACCAGTTTAACCCTACCGCTGGCTTTTGCTAGTGCCGGTACCAAGTCCGGCTATCCCGAGTTCCTATCGTTGTTTACGTTTGTCTTTTGTCTTATTTGTGTTTTTCCTGTGTAGTTCCCTAGCAGATTGTGGCTTGTAATTATAATTTTCAGCCATTGTAGGTGTTTCCTGTTGTCCCTTTAAACAAATTTTCATATTGGCAGTATTTGGCATTACGTTCTTCTTTCATAATTGATGATGTTGTTATACCAAATCTATTTAGAAGTATTTCAATTGAAGTTTCATATGTAAGAAGGCTTGATATCATAGTCAACGGAAATTATGTCCTTAGCTAGCTGTCAGTAACTGCGAGCATTTGTCCGGACAGTACCTGTGTGTATTGTCTTCCTGTTTTATGTACTTCATTTTAAGGGTACTCGTCGTGATAAGTTGGAAGTTGGAAGTTGGGAGACTTATTGTTTTTTTTTTCTAGTTTGATTTTTACTGTGAGTCTTCTTGTTTATTTATTTATAGCCATTCACCACACATAGGGGAGGGTTTGTATCCAAGAAAACGAGTTTAACCCCACCGTAATTTTTGCGCCTGTCCCAAGTCAGGAATATGTTGTTCATTGGCTTGTCCTTGTCTTCTTATAGAATTTTAGTTTCTTGATATTTGGGTTATTGGATGTGGTTTGTTTCCATTGATTTATTCACTTTTTTACCTTATGGGGGCCATTTAGGGCTTGGTATATGGTGAGAGGTTCCTCACTGTGCTGAAGATCGTACGGTGACCCCTAGATGCTTTGTTTTGGGTCGTTTTAATCTGGATATGGGATGTTGTCTCCTTGACATTTACCCCATTTCCTTTCTTTTTCATACTAAAGAATCAATAGCTAGCTGAAAAAATCCCGGAAGATATACATTTGTATTGTTAACCAAAGACAAACTTTAACCTGAGTTACTCATGTATGTAATGTATGTCTAGGTGACATAATTGTTATCAGGAACCTTGTGACATTCCCAAATGCTTCCACTGACAAAGACTTTTCCTCTACCTGCTCTAGTATCTCTAGATCTGAACTTCAACTCAAACTTTTGATGGGTAATTTATGCATAAAATGTAGGTCAAAGTGACCTTTTTGTTATCATTAACCTGGAGACTAACCAAGACGCGTCCACTGACAAATTCTACTTGCTCTAGTATCTCAGATCTGGACTTGAACACAAGTGGCTCTCAAAATACAGAAGAGCCATTTTTTGGCACGGTGAAGAAAAAAATATCCTGAAAATTTGTTTAGCATATGAATTATATTTTTGAAGGACTTATTCAGATTAACAAACTGAATAAACAAAACCCTGTATCGCTCACCAGGATCAACCCTGAAATAGTGAGATGAATGGAATTTCCCATAGGGTTCAATGTTCCTGCTTGAGTCCACCTGGGATAGGATGAAGAAAGGGGCCACTCAAGGACTTTTGTGATCAATTTTAATTCCCATTGGATTAGTGGTTTCAGCGACCTATATATATATTCAATTCTTTAATTGGAATGCAATGTAAACCATGTTTCCACTGGTGACCATCTTAAATGACCAGCGAATCTGCAGGATACATTTCTTGTAGGGACCAACTAAAGACCATTGTGACTAAGTTTGGTTCTAATTGGACTACTAGTTTCAAAAAAGATCTTTAAATGTGTTTTCCATATGGTCAAATGTTAAATTATGTTACTGTTGGCAGCCATATTTGATGAGGTCTGGACCTCGCGGATGTTTCTTTTGGAAAGTATTATCAAAATAACCCTGTATTCTAATTGGACATGTTGTTTCTGATAAGAAATCCTTGAGTGTATGAAGAATTGAGTTAATATATACAGTTTACATAGTGTTTTGACTGTTTACATAACATTTTTAAAGCGTTGAAAAATGACCCGCTTCCAGGTCAGTATTTTATGATAAAGGTCAGAATTCAACGGAATTGGTCAAAATTTAATGGCTTTGGGATCAATTTTCAACGTCGAAAAACGACCAATAGGTCAATTTTCAACGGGTTCAAAATTCAACCTTACACCGGAAGGCCAAGAATTCCTGCCCCAGTAACGACACCAATCACACTATCTGCTAGGCATATATTGTTTTGAAAGATCTGATTTATAGCTGATTGGTTAATATCATTTTCAATTGATATGCGCATCATCCTTAACTCACAAAAATGTCTTTCGAATCTTTGTAGGAGGAATGCAGACATTAATTACAGTTGAAACATGTGGAATTCCCAAACCTGTGATAGATATATCTGACAAAATAAGGAAATATTATATTTCTGCAGAAAATGTCAACTGGAATGGAAAAGACAGGTAATAAAACTAATCACACATACCAACCAAAGGATATCTGGCAGACTTAACAAAATGACCAGGTTTATAGGGTTGATTCATAAACCGCAAAGGCAAGAGTTTATAGATAAATGTTTGTTTGTCTGACACAGCACAGTAGTAATAATTCCTTGGACTAAAAAAATGGAATGAATTCATTCAAGTTTTATGCATGCAAAATGATTTAGCGAAATTTTTTATGCTCTTCAAAATGAGGCTTTATACTTGTAGCAATTTCATTTTTTAAACAAGTTCAGTATCCAGGCAGAAAATTTTCGTAGAATATTGCTAGTATATAAGAATTGTTTCCAATAATTCAACATGAAGAGCGAGTAGTAGTAAGTATGAGTTAAGATCCTGAAATCGTAGTAAATTCTAAATCTGTCGATAGCAAGGTCAATAATTGTTGTCTTCAGGGCTGATGAAATCGAAACATTTGTGTCTCCCTCATTCAAAGCTCTATCCTTAGCTGAATTTTGGCTTTTCTTTTTAGATCTTTTTGGTTATTTGTTCTCTATCAGCTTTAACATATTTTTGGTTAATGGACTTCCAAATGTTTTTGTTTGATCTGCACTGATGAGACATAAGTTGTCGAAATGCGCATATGCAGAAATCAAATTAAAAGTAACTTCAGTATTTATTATTATTTTTTTTTTTTGGAAAACTTTCAACAAGCGTAAAACATATAAACAAACCTACTGTTTATTACGAAACTTAGGTAGTTTTCTCATATCAAAAGATAATTAGATGGTAAAGACGATAGAGAACAAATACCATAAAACACTACTAAGAAACGCAAAAGTGTTTTAAACAAAGGAGATAATAGTTTGTAATTACCTAAAAAGACTCCGATATGAGGTTCAAAAGACTCAAAGATTTTTAATATATGGCTTTCGGGCAAGGAACAAGTAGTGAATGACCTAGGGACTTGCTATTCAGTAGCTTCATTGTAGTCTGTTGTATATCTATATCTTCCCATTTCATATATCTGTTACAGAAAAACATGTTAGTTACAACACGTTTACACACGTATAGGGTATTCTAACCATGAGTATTACCTTTTGCGTTGGAAAAATCCCACTCTGAGTAATAACTATCCTTCATTTTAGACTTGTGTTTGTCAGATATACAAACAGAAAATTTAACGATAAGGTCCGAAGAGATCCAGCCAAGGCTTATCTTGGGGCACTAGGTCCTCTACTAATAGCAGAAGTTGGAGATGTGATGAAGATTGTTTTATATAACAAACTTAACAGAACTTTATCTATACAGCCCACGGGACTAAGAATAAGCAAGGAATACGAAGGAGTTGTATACAATGACAGCGAATCTGGTAAGATGTAAAGTATTGTTTAACTAGAAAGACAACAACAAAAACAGCAAAAGGCAAAAAACAAACACATTAATTAATTAGAAAGACTTCGCTTACTAATATATACCGCCGCTCCCCCATTTAATTCCAGAAATTAAAAAAAAATCCAGAAAAAAAAAAGAAAAATCAAATAAAATTAAAGTTCTAAATACTAGTTTGCACTGAAGATTGTGTAAATTTCAGTGAATTTCACCAAGTGGTCTGGAAGTAGTTGTCGCTACAAAGTGTATACTCTTACGGTAGACGGACGAACGAACAGGCGGGCGGGCGGACGGACGACGGACGGATACCGTGATCACCATCTACTCTTTGTAAAGAAATTTGTTTCTGCAAGACACATGATCACACATGATTCCCCCAATACATTTTGAGGGTCCCACAAGATATACATTTAGGCTTCTGCGAGATACAACTTGAATCAACCGATATAAGTTTATATTAGTGAATGAAACCAAACTGTCAGTCAAAAAACGAACGCTCTAGGGACAACGGCAACATCGGAAATACTAAGAAACAAGGATACCACATGAAAACAGAACAGAAAAGAAAAATAAAGACACACATACAGATGCACAACACGGACCCATATCCTTTTTCGATACTTTTGTTAATGAATACTTCTGATTGACTATTTTTATATTATGGCTTTCCATATAATTGGATTCTAATGCTGCACATGATAGGTTATTCCTTGGAACATATGTACGACATAACAAAAAACTAGTTGTTTATTATGTACCTTGTGTATTTTTGTATTTTGAAACCACTGGGTCACTGCCACTGCCAATAGACCAGATGAATATGAGGGTATTCACCAGCCCCGTTGATTATGTTACCTAAAGTATAACAAATATTTACTGCTTTACTGTTTTTTTTTCAAAATTCTAACCACTTAAAACACTGAGGGTTTAGTTCGTTTTGCACTCGGTGGATTGCCTTGCCACTGGATTTTGCTCCTTTTCAATATTGTTTTGGAAATGCGTAATTCTTTCTTACTATTTTTTGATTATGGCCTTCTTTAGTATGATTCTAATGCTGTCAATGAGAGGTTACCCCTTGAAACACCTAACAGCATAACAAAATTTACTGCTTTATATTATTTAACCTGTGTATTTTTGATATCATTGATATAAGTAAAAGTGATATGTTAAATGATACATTCCTGTCATCAAAATGTAAAAGAGGTTGCAGAACAAACCATGTACCTCTAGGACAAATTCTTCAAAAATATTACTTAGTTTAAGAATGTAGAAAAATGCATCAAAATCAAAATTCTTGACAACGGGCATATCGTCAATATATGTAAAAATGATATGCAAAGTAAGAACTTCCAACCAGGAAATTTTAGGAGGATTTGCATGGACAGACTGTGTATCATCTATTACAAAACCGCAAACAAAAATAGCTAAGTTCAGCAATGTTGATATCAGGAAAACACGCAAAATATGTACAAGGTGTTGCCAGGACAAATTGTGTACCCTCTATTTCAAATTTACTAAAATGATTAAGATCAACTATGTATATTTTTCAGAAAACTCACTAAAATCAAAATGAATACCAAAAGGCACAAATTCAGTACAAATACAAATGATCTCCAAATAAAAACTTCCTGAGTAAACTGTGTATACTCTATTACAAAATCACAAAAACTGACTCAAGTTTTACAATATGTATATTTTCAGACAATATCCACCAAAATCAAAAATGAAAAAAAGTCAAATCTTCCAAATGAGTACAAATGATCTGCAAATTATAAACTTTCTACCATAAAAAAAACGTAGCTAATAGCCCGGACAAACCATGTACCTTCTGTATGCGGACAAACCATGTACCTTCTGTAAGCGGACAAACCATGTACCTTCTGTATGCGGACAAACCATGTACCTTCTGTATGCGAACAAACGGCCAGGGCAATAAGCGGAGACATAAAAGTTAGAAGTATATATGAGGGCAGTTCTAAGATAAAATCCCTAGAGCTGGTTTCTGCTTCTTTTCGATGCGCTCACCGAAAAGCTATGTCTCTTAACCGTGCCTTAATATGTACGTGTCTCGGTGTCCTAATACGTACTCCCTGAGCATCACAGACATACTGGTGCACCGTACTGGTGAAAACCCCGAGGACGTTCATAGCTTATATGATGAAACATACTGATTATTATGTTTAAGGAATCATTCAAACTCCGGCATGTTTCTTCTTGTGAGATAGCTATTAAATAGTTTACAACTTCTCCGTGTTAGAGATGTGTACTCTTTATTTTTCGTAGATATGGTTTACTTGTACATGAGATAGTATCTCATGTGTACATTTTGTTCAATTACTATTATACAATTACTATTTGTTCTCTATCAGTTTTCAAACATCTTTGAGTTTATGGTCTTCCAAACGTTTAGATTTTATTTGCACTGATGAGATATAAGTTGTCGAATACATCGGCAAACGAATACCGAAGCAAGAAAAGGAAAGGGGAAATTCTAAAATCATAAATCCAACATCACGGCAATTCACAGCAACACGAATTGAGACAGTATGACAAAGACAAAACAAATAAACAAAAATGAACAAGAACGCCACAAAGCTAAAGCACTAGCAGTGTGAACCCCTATAAAAACTGAGATATCATCAGGTGCTCCGGAAAGGTAAGCATGATCTGCTCCACGCGTGGCACCCGTCACACTGCCAGTGAAAAGTCCGGTTTTGTCACAGTCGGTGTTAGTCAGTCCGGTAACAAACTCTGGATCTACCCCAAAATATCTGTTCTCATTTGTGAAACAGAAATGTCGAAATGCGCATAATCAGTAGTCAGTACTTCAGTGGTGACCCGAAAGCTGATTTTATTTGGAACCGTACAATATCAAAATTTTTGTAAATTCTGTTTAAAACTAAGGAGTATCTCCCTCATGCAAAGCTCTGTCCTTAGCTGATTTTGGCTTTACATCTAGATCTTATTGGTTATTTGTTCTCTATCAGTTTTTAAACATCTTTTAGTTAATGGTCTTCCAAACGTTTAGATTTTATCTGCACTGATGAGACATAAATTGTCGAAATGTGCATATGCAGAATTTAAATTCACAGTAACTTAGGTATTTAGTCATTTGTTACCACTGGGTCGATGCCACTGCTGGTGGATTGTTAGTCTCCGAGGGTATTCACCAGTCCAGTAGTCAGTACTTGCGGTGCTGACCCGAAAGCCGATTTTATGCGGTACAATATCTAAATTTTTGTAAATTCTGTGTAAAACTAAGGAGTATCTCCCTCATGCAAAACTCTGTCCTTAGCTGATTTTGGCTTTACATTTAGATCTAATTGGTATTTTGTTCTCTATCAGTTTTTAAAAATCTCTGAACTTATGGTCTTCCAAACGTTTAGATTTTATCTGCACTGATAAGATATAAGTTGTCGAAATGTGCATATGCAGAATTTAAATTCACAGTAACTTCGGTATTTAGTCATTTGTTACCACTCGGTCGATGCCACTGCTGGTGGACTGTTAGTCTCCGAGGGTATTCACCAGCCAAGTAGTCAGTATACTTCGGTGCTGACCCGAAAGCCGATTTTATTTGGAACCGTACAATATTTAAATTATTGTAAATTCTTTTTAAAACTAAGGAGTATCTCCCTCATGTTAAGCTCTGTCCTCAGCTAATTTTGGCTTTACATTTAGATTTTATTGGCTATTTGTTCTCTATCAGTTTTTAAGCATCTTTTAGTTTATGGTCTTCCAAACGTTTAGATTTTATTTGCACTGATGAGACATAAGTTGTTGAAATGCGCATATGCAGAATTTAAATTCACAGTAACTTCGGTATTTAGTCATTTGTAACCACTGGGTCGATGCCAGTGCTGGTAGACTGTTAGTCTCCGAAGGTATTCACCAGCCCAGTATTCAGTTCTTCAGTGCTGACCCGAAAGCTGATTTTATTTGGAACCGTATAATATCTAAATTTTTGTAAATTCTGTTTAAAACTAAGGAGTATCTCCCTCATGCAAAGCTCTGTCCTTAGCTGATTTTAGCTTTACATTTAGATTTTATTGGTTATTTGTTCTCTATCAGTTTTTAAACATCTTTGAGTTTATGGTCTTCCAAACGTTTCGATTTTATCTGCACTGATGAGACATAAGTTGTCGAAATGCGCATATGCAGAATTTAAATTTACTTTAACTCCGGTATTTAGTCATCTAAATCTTTGGTCTATATAAATTATGGGATTTCCTATGTTTGGATTCTAGTGCTGCTGATGAGGAATTAATTTCCGAAATGGCCATACAGCTCAATAAAATTATTGCAGTTCGAGTTAACATATATGTTATAGTCTCTTGTTCATTTACTCCATATCCTTACTCCATAATATTTCATTCATTCTTTGAATATATTTTCTCTATAGCACTATAAAAACGTTTAAAAGGGATACAGGAAAACGGACACAAACAATATTTAATGACATAGGACAGCATATAAATAGATAAACTTTATTCAAATAAGTCGAAATCATTCTTCAACATATGTGTTACGGTCTCATGTTCATTTACTCCGTATCCTTTCGTAAAATATTTAATACAGGAGTTTGTCTTTTATTGCAGTGTGGAGTTGGTAAAACAATTCCCCGTGGTAAAGATGTATGCTCTTTATTTTTCTTAGATATAGCGTACTTGTACATGAGATAATATCTCATGTGTACACTTTGTTCAATTACTATTATCTAAATTTATGTAAATTCTAAAATCTAAGGATTAACTCCCTCCATCGTAGTTTTGTCCTTAGCTATATTTGATATTACTGATTATTCGGATTTCGTTTGGTTTTATGCATTTTAAACATTTTTTGAAATTATGGATTTCCTTTGTTTGGGTTCTAGTGCTGCTGATGAGGAATTACTTTCCGAAATGGCCATACAGCTCATTAAAATTATTGCAGTTGGAGTTAACATATGTGTTACGGTCTCGTGTTCATTTACTCCGTATCCTTTCGTAAAATATTCAAGGAACTCACAGATAATACTCAATTCGGTAAAAATAATAACTATTTCCCTGTAGCAAGTTAGATATGTATGGTCAATAAGAAATATTATCTGAGTTTCAATATCAGAAGAAGTTTATTAATAAGCTATTTGAATTATTTTCCCTTTCAATTTGAAATGTCTCTAATTTGCATAAAGTACACAAGTTTTATATTAAACGTGACAATTTTTCACAATAAAAAATGTCTTACAAAATATTTTAGCATTTTTTAACTACATGCATATTACAAACTGGAATTATTTGTACATTCAAATAACTTTGATGATTACTTTATTGAATAATAACTTATTATAGGGATATAATTGACAAATGTTTCTCATTTATATTTAGTACACAACAAAGTTCATATGCGTTATACTAAAAGTTACAATTTATTACATTAAAAAAAACCTTTCTTACGAAAACCTTTTAGAGTTGTGCAAATTGTTCAGACTTTATCAAGAAAACTGAAATATTCACTCAATATAATATATAAAGTTTGATGATTCTTTATTGAATACTAATTATATGTACAATGAATAATATATAATTCAAATTTCATAGTGGAGTGTACATTTCAAAGCTTTTATCTCAGGAAAAAATTCGGTCCACAAATTTCAATTTTACATTAAATAACAAAGTAATGATTCTTCTATGCTGATATCAAAACATTAGGAAATACAAACATTAACGAAAAGGGTGTTTTAGAACTGATTAACTAAATGAACAGTCTAAAAGTGAAGTTAGAATCAGGTATGGACGAAGCTTTGTAGCAGGGAGATTACCCTTAGTTTTATACAGTTGCTAATATCCGCTACGCGTCACCGTAAATTGCATTTTTGACCGTCCAATCTACGATTGAGGCCCTTTGGTACTCAATATCAAAATACCGAACTTCCTGTAAATTTGTTTTTTGCATGTGACCATTTGATAACTTCAGTGCAGATCTAATCAGAACATTTTGAAGTCCATAAAAGATATACTATTGTTGCTTAATAAAATATTGTCATAATAAAATAAAGTAACAAAGTTGCAGCAATTTGTGTTCTGCATACAACATTTACAGTTTTCTTGATCTAATTGATGGTTCTATGTGACAGGAAAAATTGTAACAAAGCCAGGAGAAAAAAGAACCTATTATTGGTTTGTGCCACAGTTTTTTGGACCAACAAAGGGTGGACATTCATGTATTCCACGTTACTATACATCAGACGTAGGACAGNAGTTTGTGGACGCCAATTCTCCTACATCTTTGATCCGATTTCAACCAAACTTCACAGGATTGTTGACCATCATACCTAGTTGTGCATTTCGTCTCGCCGGATTGATCGGCTAATTTTTGGTGGAGTTATGCCCCTTTTTGACTTAGAATTTTGCAATATTTACTCTTAAGGGGGAGACATATTGTTTTTGTCTTTCCCGTCTGTCGTCCGTCCGTCCGTAAGTCCGTCCGTCACAAAGTTTGTGGACGCCAATTCTCCTACATCTTTCATCGGATTTTAACCAATCTTCACAGGATTGTTGACCATCATGCCTAGTTGTGCATATCGTCTCGCCGAATTGATCGGCTAATTTTTGCTGGAGTTATGCCCCTTTTTGACTTAGAATTTTGCGAAATTTAGTTTGTGGACGCCAATTCTCCTACATCTTTGATCCGATTTCAACCAAACTTCACAGGATTGTTGACAATCATGCCTAGTTGTGCATATCGTCTCGCCGGATTGATCGGCCAATTTTTTTTTCTGGATTTATGCCCCTTTTTGACTTAGAATTTTGCAATATTTAGTTTGTGGAGCCCAATTCTCCTACATCTTTGATCTGATTTCAACCAAACTTCACAGGATTCTTGACCATCATGCGTAGTTGTGCATATCGTCTCGCCGGATTTATCAGCTAATTTTTGTTGGAGTTATGCCCCTTTTTGACTTGGAATTTTGCAAAATTGAGTTTGTGGACGCTAATTCTCCTACATCTTTCAAAGGATTTCATCTATGCTTCACAGGATTGTTGACCATAATGTTTAGTTGTGCATATTGTCTATCTGGAATGATCGGCCACCCAGTGGAAACATAAAACTTATTTGTGTTTTATCACTCAAAAAATATTACAAACAGGGGGGAGACATTCGTTTTTGTATCAAAAACACACTTCTATTTCTATTTCAGGAATCATTCAAACTCCGGCATTTTTCTTCTTTTGGGAAGGCTATTAAATATTTTACAACTTCCCCGTGTTAGAGATGTATGCTCTTTATTTTTCTTAGATATGGTTTACTTGTACATGAGATAGTATCTCATGTGTACATTTTGTTCAATTACTATTATACAATTACTATTTGTTCTCTATCAGTTTTTAAACATCTTTGATTTTTATTTGCACTGATGAGACATAAGTTGTCGAATACATCGGCAAACGAATACCGAAGCAAGAAAAGGAAAGGGGAAATTCTAAAATCATAAATCCAACATCACGGCAATTCGCAGCATTACGAATTGAGACAGTATGACAAAGACAAAACAAATAAACAAAAATGAACAAGAACGCCACAAAACTAAAGCACTAGCAGTTTGAACCCCTATAAAAATTGAGGTATCATCAGGTGCTCCGGAAGGGTAAGCATGATCTGCTCCACGCGTGGCACCCGTCACTCTGCCAGTAAAAAGTCCGGTTTTGTCATAGTCGGTGTTAGTCAGTCCGGTAACAAACTCTGGATCTACCCAAAAATATCTCTTCTCATTTGTGAAACAGAAATGTCGAAATGCGCATAATCAGAACTTAAATTCACAGTAACTTCGGTATTTAGTCATTTGTTACCACTGGGTCGATGCCACTGCTGGTGGACTGTTAGTCTCCGAAGGTATTCACCAGCCCAGTAGTCAGTACTTCAGTGCTGACCCGAAAGCTGATTTTATTTGGAACCGTACAATATCAATTTTTTTGTAAATTCTGTTTAAAACTAAGAAGTATCTCCCTCATGCAAAGCTCTGTGGCTTTACATTTAGATCTTATTGGTTATTTGTTCTCTATCAGTTTTTAAACATCTTTTAGTTAATGGTCTTCAAAACGTTTTGATTTTATCTGCACTGATGAGACATAAGTTGTCGAAATGTGCATATGCCGAATTTAAATTCACAGTAAAGTAAGTGAGAACCGAACCATCAATCCAAAAGCGAACAATCCAAGGACAATGGCAACACCAGAAACAAAAAAGGGGGAAAAACAGAGACACAACATGAGTACGGCACAGAAAAGAAAAATGAAGACACACACACACAGAGAGATGAACAACACGGACCCAATAAAAAACCATGGATGACATCAGGTGCACAGGTAGAGTTAGCATCTCCTGCTTCTTATAAGACACCCACCGTGTTGAACATGTCAAATCCGGTAGAGGAAACAACAATTAAGCTTTAAAGGGAAAAATCTGTTGTCATCTGGGGAACAGATATCCCATAGCGGTCCACAAAATGATGATGGCGACCGTAAAACTTATGGATGGATGACTTCAAGTTTAGGGTAACATACCCTTGTTGAAGTAGCCTATTTGTGAGCAACCGGGCTCTATCAAGGAAGTCACTGTATCGAACACAGGCCATTGAATAGCGAATGAGCTGAGAGATGTTAACTCCATATGCCGGCGCTGTTGGGATGTTGCTACAAAGAAAAGGAAAGTTTACTATTGGAAAGGTGAAGTCATCGAGTTTGTCGTACAGCTTAGTATGAAGTCTACCTCTGTTGTAAATTTCAAGGTGAAGGTCAAGGAACGAGGCTGATGTACAAGTGTCTGTGGTATCCTTAATTTCGAGCTCTTTTGGTAACTTCGGTATTTAGTCATTTGTTACCACTGGGTCGATGCCACTGCTGGTGGATTGTTAGTCTCCGAGGGTATTCACCAGCCCAGTAGTCAGTACTTCGGTGCTGACCCGAAAGCCGATTTTATGTGGAACGGTACAATATCTAAATTTTTGTAAATTCTGTTTAAAACTAAGGAGTATCTCCCTCATGCTAAACTCTGTCCTAAGCTGATTTTGGCTTTACACTTAAATCTAATTGGTTATTTGTTCTCTATCAGTTTTTAAAAATCTCTGAATTTATGGTCCTCCAAACGTTTAGATTTTATCTGCACTGATGAGACATAAGTTGTCGAAATGTGCATATGCAGAATTTAAATTCACAGTAACTTCGGTATTTAGTCATTTGTTACCACTGGGTCGATGCCACTGCTGGTGGACTGTTAGTCTCCGAGGGTATTCACCAGCCAAGTAGTCAGTACTTCGGTGCTGACCCGAAAGCCGATTTTATTTGGAACCGTACAATATTTAAATTTTTGTAAATTCTGTTTAAAACTAAGGAGTATCTCCCTCATGCAAAGCTATGTCCTTAGCTGATTTTAGCTTTACATTTAGATTTTATTGATTATTTGTTCTCTATCAGTTTTTAAACATCTTTGAGTTTATGGTCTTCCAAACGTTTCGATTTTATTTGCACTGATGAGACATAAGTTGTCGAAATTCGCATATGCAGAATTTAAATTTACTTTAACTTCGGTATTTAGTCATCTAAATCTTTTGTCTATATAAATTATGGATTTCCTATGTTTGGATTCTAGTGCTGCTGATGAGGAATTAATTTCCGAAATGGCCATACAGCTCAACAGAATTATTGCAGTTCGAGTTAACATATATGTTATGGTCTCTTGTTCATTTACTCCATATCCTTACTCCATAATATTTCATTCATTCTTTGAATATATTTTCTCTATAGCAATATAAATATGTTTAAAAGGGATACAGGAAAACGGACACAAACAATATTTAATGACATAGGACAGCATATAACTATCAAATAAGTCGAAATCATTCTTCAAGGAACTCACAGATAATACTCAATTCGGTAAAAATAATAATTATTTCCCGGTAGCAAGTTAGATATGTATGGTCAATAAGAAATATTATCTGAGTTTCAATATCAGAAGAAGTTTTTTAATAAGCTATTTGAATTATTTTCCCTTTCCATTTGAAATGTCTCTAATTTGTATAAAGTACACAAGTATTATATTAAACGTGACAATTTTTCACAATAAAAAAATGTCTTACAAAATATTTTAGCATTTTTTAACTACGTGTATATGAAAAACTGGAATTATTCGTGCATTCAAATAACTTTGATGATTACTTTATTGAATAATAACTAAAGGAATATACTTATTTGTATATAGTACACAACAAAGTTCATATGCTACACTTTATTACGTTAAAAAAACTTTCTTAAGAAACCTTTTAGAGTTGTGTTAATTGTTCAGACTTTATGAAGAAAAACAGAGTTGTTATTGCTCCCCTTAGGGCGTTGTCTCTTTGACACATTCCCCGTTTCCCTTCTTTTTCTTATTTATGAAGAAAAACAGAAATATTCACACAATATAATATATAAAGTTTGATGATTCTTTATTGAATACTAATAATATGTTACAATGAATAATATATAATTCATATTTCATAGTGGAGTGTACATTTCAAAGCTAAATCAGGTCCACAAATTTTGATTTTACATTAAAAAAACAAAGTTCATTCCGATAACTAATGTTTCTTCTATGCTGATATCAAAACATTAGGAAATACAAACATTAACGAAAAGGGTGTTTTAGAACTGATTAACGAAATGTCTAAAAGTGAAGTTAGAATCTGGTATGGACGAAGCTTTGTAGCAGGGAGATTATCCTTAGTTTTATACAGTTGCTAATATCCGCTACGCGCGTCACCGTAAACTGCATTTTTGACCGTCCAATCTACGATTGACGCCCTTTGGTACTCAATATCAAAATACCGAACTTCCTGTAAATTTGTTTTTTTGCATGTGACCATTTTATAACTTCAGTGCAGATCTAATCAGAACATTTTGAAGTCCATAACAGATGTACTATTATTGCTTAATAATAGATTGTCATAATAAAATAAAGTAACAAAGTTGCAGCACTTTGTGTTCTGCATACGACATCTACAGTTTTCTTGATCTAATTGATGATTCTATATGACAGGAAAAATTGTAACAAAGCCAGGAGAAAAAAGAACCTATTATTGGTTTGTGCCACAGTTTTTTGGACCAACAAAGGGTGGACATTCATGTATTCCACGTTACTATACATCAGACGTAGGACAGACGCAAACCTTAGTTGGACCAATGTTGATTTGCAATACATCTTCTCTAAATAAAGACGATCAACAGGTAACTGATTATCTATGTGCAGATGTCATATAGACAATGCTTAATTTGGCCTTTAATTCATCTAAATATTTAACAGCAAGAGGTACAGTGTCCAAATATCCAAACACCAAAATATTTTCCTGAACAGTAAGCATAATTCTTAAAGCACATCTTTAGGTTTAACTCTGTTCTTAGCTGTGGCTTTGGTTGAAATACCTAAGAAATATTTCCCTCGTACATAGCTTATCTTGTTTTTTTAATGGATAAGAAAAATGAAGGAATGGCCTCCTTCATACTTTACAACTTTGTCCTTCGCTGTTTTTTTTAAGGAAACCACTAAGAAATATCTCTCTCGTAAATAGCTCTGCACTAAGCTGCTTTTTGATGGGAACAATTAAGAAATACCTCCCTCGAACATAGCTTTGTCCCTTGAAGGAGACAACTTTGGGAATCATTTCCTCACACTTAGTTCTCTCTTTAGGCTTTTAACTAAGAAAAGCCTCCATCGTCCATAAAAAGAGACAGGAAAAAGGAAACGCATACAATTTCCTAAAGACACAATCACAGGCCATAATCCACAAAGGAACTGCAGAAGAAAAACACAAATGAAATACAAAAGACAAACGTAGACAACAACTGGAACTCGGGATAACTCTTTGGTGGAATCTCAAAGTTCTGTCCTTAGTTTGGTGTTTGATGAAAACAACCCAGGAATTATCTCCCTTGCGCATAGCTGTCATTAGCTTGTTCTTTAGTTCAACAGCTGCGAAATACACCACTCATATATAGCTCTATCCTAAGCCGATTCTTTGATTGAAACAACAGAACAATACCTCCAATGCATAAAGCCATGTCCTGAGATGGTTCTTGAACGGAAACTAAGGAGTGTTCTTCCTCTTAACAAGCTCTGTTTTTAGTATCTCTTGTGTAGCTGTAATTGATTAGTTCCTCAATGGAAACAATTAAGGAATGACCCCTCCTTCATGACTCTGTCCTTGGCTGGTACTTTGATGGAATATCCCTATTTGGAAATAACAAAGGAATTGTCTCATCTTCGCTAGCCAAAAGTTTGCGATCCGCTCCTCGTGAAGAGGAGAGGACGGGATCGCAACCCTTAGCTAGCAATGTTTCTCCCTTGTAATTAACTCTGCCCTTAACTGTTTCTTTGGTGAAAAAAAAAAACTAAAGAATACCCCCGTCGTACATAGAAAGATACAGAAAACACGAGCCTTTACGATGGCATAAATTAAAATCAAAGGCCATAATTCAAAGCGAACTGCACAAGAAAAACACAAATGTAAGACAACAGACAAATAATAACTAGATTTGCAATTGCAAGCAATAGCTGATGTCGCCCTGACAGCCAATTCGATGACTCCGCATTGTTCGCAGCGTTAAATTCTACCTAGATATGAATTTTCATTCAAATCTGACAAAGTTAAAATGATGACATATTTTGGCGGCCATCTTGGAAATGGCAGCCATTTTGATTTTTCCGTTGGATCAATTCGCAGTGTTATATTCTGCCTGCAAATCAATTTTCGTTGAAATCGGAAGAAGTTCAAAATTTTGGCGCATTTTGGCGGCCATCTTGGAAATAGCGGCAATGTTTAATTTTATTTTTGCATAAGTTCCTTCCTCTCAAAATATTGAACATTTATGCAAGATGTTATCAATTTCTACAAAGTTGTTCCCGAGATATTGAAGAAAGTTGTATTTTTTCTAACGCATTTCGGCGGTTGTCTTGGAAATGGTAGCCATTTTGATTTTTTTTTTTGTATAAATTTCCTATCTTATTGAACATTTATGCAAAATATGATCAGTTTCTGCAAAGCAGTTCCTGAGATACTTATTCATCAATTTTTAACGTAAAATGTCACCCATTTTGAAATGGCGGCCATTTTGAAAATTTATGGCCAGTGCATCCACATCTTCTTATGGTGGTCTAACTTTGTGCCGAGTATGAATGAATTCTGTCCAGGCAACTTTGAGAAAATACATGGACAAAATCCATGGAAGAAAGAAAGAAAGAATAATGAAAAAGAACAAAGCAAAGGACCAAAACCAATACGTCATTCCGACTACGTCTTGGGCGACTTAATATACCGGCACCAGCAAAAGTCAGCGATAGGGTTCTTCCTGTTTATGGGTACTGAAACCTTCCGTTTTCTTTATCCTTTTTCTCTATAGGACAATAAACCGACGAAAAATTCCAATATTGATAGATTGCTAACTCCAAGACCACTATTTTTTAAATGGAAAGTATGAGACAAAACGTAATTTTGAAAGCGGATGAAGGAGAGCTCATCCTCGTGCATGGCACTGTCATTGACTAGTTCTTTGATGGAAACAGCTAAAGAATGACACAGTCCTTGGCTGGTTTTTGATGAAATCTCCTTTTTTCCATTTTTCCCCTTATTTCCTTAGTTGGTTCTGTGATGCAAACAACCGAGGAATTATCGTCGTTGTACATAGTTGTCCTTAGTTTGTTCTTTAATTGAAACAACCTAGAAATACTTCCCTCGTACATAACACTGTCCTTTGCCGATTCTTTGATTGAAAAGGCAGAATATTACTTACTGTCTTCATAGCCCTGTCCTTAGATGGTTCTTTGATGGAGATGATCTCCCTCGTGAATAGCCTTCTCCTTGACTAGTTCTTCGATTCAAACAACGAAGGAATGATCTCTCTCGTAAATAGCTGTGTCCATAGCTATTTCTTTGGTGTTAACAACTAATGAATATCTCCCCGTACAAAAACTCTGTCCTTAGCTGTTTCTTTGATAGAAACAACGAAGAAATGCCTCCCTCGAAAATACCAGTGTCCTTAGCTGCTTTTTTAATGAAAATATATAAAAAGTGTTCTCGCTTGTGCTTACCTCTGTAATTGACTAGTGCTTCGATGGAAACTGCCAAGGAATGGCCCCTCCTACATTATTTTATTTTGTTGCGGTAAATATATAGCCATGTAAATCCGGCAATTTGGTTGGTTAGCTTGATAGGAAAGATGAGAATGTATACCCGTGATAGCGAAAACGAAATTTCTGAATGCATTTACAACGAAAATTGTAGTATTTCTAGCAGAATATAAAAGTTGTTTGGGCTTCACAGGGGATATGGATTCATATTCCCTGTCTGTGTCATATATCCACTTCGCCTTACGCGTCAGGGGGTATTAAACACAGACAGGGAATATGAACCTGTATCCCCTGTGAAGATTCCCGAATAACATAATGTCCTTGGCTTGTTTTTTTTGGTGGAATCTCCCTTTTTCAAATTTTTGGCCTTAGTTGGTTCTTGGATGAAAACAACTAAGGAATTTTTTTCTGTGTACACAGCTGTTCTTAGATTGTCTTTTGATGGAAACAACCGAAATGTCCCTCTCTCGTATATAAATCTGTCCTTAGCCGTTTTTTTTTTATTGAAACAACAGATTACGAGGCAGATATTTCTTGATTATCAAAAAACTGGCTCAGAACAGAACTATGTACATGCATAAGTGAGATGTACCATCAAAGAACAACCACCTCGTAACAGAGCTATGAACGGGGGACATATTTCTTGTTTTTTTCTTTTCAAAGAACCAGCTAAGAGCAGAGCTTTTGTTCGGGGAGATATTCTTTAGTTGTTTCCACCAAAGAAACAGTTAAGAACATAGCTCAACTTAGTGAGAACCAAACTGAAAGTCTGAAAAAGAATTATCGGAAACACAAAGATACAAGGACATCCTTCAGTATGAAACAGAGGGGAAAAGGACATTACCAGGGAGGTCATTCATTAGTTTTTTTTTATCTAAGAACATAGCTATTTTTAAATTTTGTAATGCAAGTTGATAATTATATCTAATTTTCATTCGTAATGATTTGCTTAATTGTTTATACTGCATAGTTAATCGGAGGAGAAGATTTCTTTCTTTATACACTTGAGAACAATCAAAAAGAAAAAGGTAAGTGTTTTAAGTTACTTGCTAGGTTTTAAAAACAACAGCAGGACTGTCATGCTTTAATAAAAATGATACCTTTGTAGATTGTATTTTAGGATGGGGATAAAATACAAAAAGCAGTAGATTTACATGTAGATTGCGGACATGTTGAACACAAATTTTAAATAAAGGATAGTTATACAATATAAAACAAGTATTGCAACAACGAAATGGGATCAAACAATTTTGAATATTGATTTTCTGTCAAACGGGTACCACATACGGAGAAGATTATGCATGTGGTGAAGCCAGTTCGTAAAAAAGATGAGTGTAAAGTTTAAGTGATATTCAATCTTCCTATTTTAGCTCACCTGGCGTTAAAGGCCATGTGAGCTTTTGTCATCACTATGCGTCCGTCGTCCGTCCATCAGTCTGTCCGTCTGTCAACAATTTCAAAAATCTTCTCCTCTAAATCTACTGGGCCAAATGTAACCAAACTTGGCCTGAATCATCACAAGAGTATGGCTTCTCAAAATTTTGTTCGATTAGGCGGTAGGTCAAACAACATGGCCTTCGTTGCTAAAAATAGAACATAGGGGTAAATTGCAGTTTTTGGCCAATAACTCGAAAACTGTTACAGATATCAAAAACCTGACGGAGGATTAAAATAATCAGTATGATGAGATCTACCTACAGTTCAATTTTGAAGAAAATCTAAAAACCCATCTCGGAGTTATAGCCCTTTTTCCGTAAAATTTTCAAAAGTTGTGCAAATTTTATTATTTTATTTCAAAAAAATGTAACGGATAGAGGTCAAGTGTAAATTGCAGAAATGTTCACCATATCAAGATCTACTCACCCTGAAATTTTGAAGAAAATCCAAAAACCTTGTAGAAGTTATTGCCTTTTTTCACAGAATTTTCAAAATTTTCATATTTTTCGTCTTATTTCCAAAACTATAGAGGATCAAGGTTCAGTGTAAATTGATAAAATGTTTGCCATGCTGTGGCGACTTCAAAACTGGCGTTGAAAATTGTTCGTTTACCACCGATTTCAAAATGGCCGCCAAAAAAGCGGGAAATTTCAACATTGTCCGATTTCAATGAAATTTGGTTTCCAAATAGATATTGATGTTGCGACTTCAAAACCGATGTTGAAAATTGTTCGTTGACTGCCATTTTCAAAATGGCCGCTAAAAAAGCGGGAAAATTCAACATTGTCCGATTTCAATGAAATTTGGATTCCAAATAGGTATTGATGTCGCAACTTCAAAACTGATGTTAAAAATTATTCGTTTACCCTCATTTTCAAAATGGCCTCCAACAAAGGCGGGAAAATTCAACATTGTCTGATTTCAATGAAATTTGGTTTCCAAGTGGATATTGATATCACTACTTCAAAACTGTTGTGTTGAAAATTGTTCGTTGACCACCATTTTCAAAATCGCCGCCAAAAAAGGCGGGAACATTCAACATTGTCGGATTTCAATGAAATTTGGTTTCCAAATAGGCATTGATGTCGCAATTTCAAAACTGATCTTGAAAATTGTTCGCTGACTGCCATTATCAAAATGGCTGCCAAAAAAAGGGGGGAAAATTCAATATTGTCGGATTTCAATGAAATTCGGTTTCCAAATAGGCATTGATGTCGCAATTTCAAAACTGATCTTGAAAATTATTCGCTGACTGCCATTATCAAAATGGCAGCCAAAAAAGGCGGAAAAATTCAATATTGTCCGATTTCAATGAAATTTGGTTTCCGAATAGATATTGATGTTGCGACTTCTAAACTGATGTTGAAAATTGTTTGTTGACCGCCATTTACAAAATGATGTCTCAATCGACTTCAAAACTGGGGTCGAAAGTGGTCCTTAACAAGAACATTTTTTGTCGAAAAAACTCAACAAAGAAATATAGTAAAACATTATCAGACTTTAAATACAGTTCAAAATGTGTTTTTCCAGCTTCCAAAGTTTGAGAGACTGAAGATCAACTGTATAACTTACAATGTTAGCTTGATTGTGGCAACTGAAAACCAGGTGAGCGATACAGGCTCCTGGGAGCCTCTGGTTCTCATATTCGGCCAATAATTTTTTGGATTAAATATATGCAAGAATTATTTCATAATTTGTAAAAATGACAGAGTGGTGTGACTTCTTTTTGTCGATTCTTTGATGTTCATTTATAAAATACCATGGTTTGAGTAATTATGTCCATTAACAATTTGGAGCATTTCGAACAATACAATGTCTCCGCTATCAAAACAAGCAAACTGACATCTCAGAAAATCTAACCCTTTTACTTCAGTTGGTATTCGAAAACTTAAAGCCCTTCAATGCAGGTAAAATAAAAAAAACTACCATTAAAAATAAGTACGGTACGGTACTATTTTAAATTTGATAATTGAATTAACACATACAAATGAATAAATTACCAGTCCAGAATCTGGAATTAATAAATACCTTATAGTTAACTTAAAATCTGTCTATTATTGCTTTGAAGAACTGTGAATAAAAGGGGTGAACTTTTCTATCAAATGAGATCCAAACAAAATATGAATATTTGATATAACTTTTTGTAGATTACAGTGTAAACAAGAATCGAATTTATTTTGTATAACTTTTCATAGATATCAATGGTTTCGGTAAAGACAGCTTCCCAGAACTTGATCTTTGTACTGGAACCAGAAATCGTTTTCACTTGGCAACTTTCAGCAGGGACGAAAGGACATTATACAGCACTGGTGACCCCTTTGATATGTACGGCTCTACAGTTTCATCTGTAGGACTGGTTCCCTATTTACCAGTTACTGTCCAGTTTGAACCTACAAGACAAGGTACTAAGACATCTATCTTGAGGTACTCAAGAGAGTGGTCATAGAGTTAGTGGTCTACATGTATTGGGTTTTATTCGTATGTTTATCATACTATATGGAAACGGGATAGAGAAAGGGGAGGTTTGGGTGTCAATAAACTGGTTTTATCCTACCACTGGCTTTTGCCAGTGCCGGTACCAAGTCTCGCTATCCCGAGTTTCTATATCGTTATTGATGTTTGTCTCTTTACTTCATTGGTGTTTTTCTAGTGCGGTTCGGTTGTGGCATGTGATTGTAGTTTTCGGCCATTGTTGGTGTTTATACTGTTATCCTTTAATTGTAATTTAACCTATATTACGAATAATAATAATTTTGAAAGTAGATAATTGTAAGGACAAATTGAGCAGTATTTCAGCTATTGTTTAGAACATAATACATTTGAACGTCACAATTTGAAAGCGTCATTTGCTACTCGAAGAGAGCGACTACACAATTAGCATGTGAACGAAACAAAGTCGTATGCAGTCAGTATGACCGACTTTAGCAGTTTATGAGTATTTAAATTTCGGTTAATGCTATCCTTTTGTATATTTTTTTTCTTGTGTACAAAATGCGATCAATCCAGTAAACTATTTATTTATTTCCTTTTTGTAGGAATGTTTGAGATAAACAGCTTTCCTAATGATATGACTGGATTAAAGTTCAAAGTTGATTCCTGTGGAGCTCACATCGTAAAAGAAGAGTTTAACAAAACTGGACGCGTGACATATATAGGAATACAAAAAACACGTTGGTATTTTGACGGAAGGAAAATAGGAACAACCAAATGGAAAAAGTATGAATTTAAAAAAAAAATAACCCCTCTGTAATACATTAATTTGCAAAAAGTATTGCAAATGGGAAATGGATTTTTTTACTGTTTATTTCATATTGAAATGGCCGTCGTTTAAAAAGAATAAAATTTCATAAAATTTGAAGTATTAAAAAATCTCGAGATGCAATTTCGTACAGTAAATCAGAAATAATTTTTGTCCTTCGATATTTGGCGTTACTGTTTTTAAGATCATTTCACAAACTTTCCTCCTCATAAGGTGTTACTATTGGTGCATAAGAACTGAAATTTATATGTACATAAAACCTATTAAATTATTTTTTGTTGTTGTTTTGTGTGCATGTAGTATTGGTTTCTATATATGGTCATTTTCGACAACTTGTGTCTCTTCCGTGCAGATCAAATCAAAACAATTGGAAATATATGTAAAAGCTGATAGAGAACAAATTACCAAAAGGATCTAATTTAAATAGAAAAGCCAAAGTCAGCCAAGGACAGAGTTATGTCGTATGGTAAATGTTGAACAGGCGAGGAAAATAATAAATTCGAAATTAATGTAGATGTTTATATCTTTACAGCTACTTGTAATTCTGAAGGTATATTATTTTACTTATATTGTAGAGCTCAATCTGGTGATTACAAGATGAGTACAAGATACCTAAAGGCGATATACGGAGAGTATTTTACTCAGAATTTTCAACGCCCAGACAGCTCTCGTAGATTACCTTCTCTGGGATATCTTGGACATGTTTTCTATGCTAGCGTTGGGGATGCGCTAAAATTAAGTAAGAACATTGAATTTACAGCATACTGAATGGTATTCTGTATTATCGGTAATTTGACCTCGTGAGATTTTTTTCAGTATTTGCTGCTGCCCGAATACGAACAAAATCGACAAAAATATGTTCGGCAACGCCTACTTTGTCAATTAACCTAATATAAAGGAAGAATAACAAAATACCGAAGTTACTGTTAATTTTGTTTCTGCATATACGCATTTCGACAACTTATGTCTCCAGTGCAGATAAAATCAAAACAATAAAAACATACATCTACAAAAACCGTTACAAATTCCTTTACTAATCAATCATCAATTTTGCGATTTTTTCAAAATTTATTTTCAATTTTCAAAATGTGTTCTATCAAATAACTGATAAAAAGAATAATAGAGATTTATATATTGTCTCTAATACTAAAATCACCAATAAGTGGACTCGTCAATTATTGTCACCAATAGTGTTTGTAGAAGAAACAAAACTTCCATTTTTCTATATATATTTGATTACAGCAGACGCATGTATAACAGAATTAACTATGTTGACTCATCCAGTCTTACTCATTCATATAAATATGTGTCGGTTTTGCTTGATATTTTTGTACTTTGTTATTTTTTGTGTTTTTCCCCTGACAACTGCTTGATATTTGGCATACTGTTATTTTCTTTTGCTATTTTGGTCTTATTACTTCAGAATTTTTAGATGCTTTTAAAATTGGTCCATTTTAGCACGAAAAGAAATTCCAATTTTTATCACCAAGAAAATAGTTTTTGATTGTTAATAACAAGATACCGACTTTTCTGTTAATTTAGTTTCCTCCATTTTGACAACTTATGTCTCTTCATTGTAGATAAAACCAAAAAATTAGAAATCAAGAAATCGAAGATCCATAAAAGCTGATTCAAAACAATTGATTAAAAGGTTCTAAACTGAAAGCCAAAATCAGATATAAACAGAGCTTTGCATGAGGGATATACTCCTTAGGTTTAAACAAACTTTTCTTATTTAGATATTGTAGGTTTCATAATAATTGGTCCACCAGCAGTGGCATCGACCCAGTGGTAATAAATAACAAAATACCAAAGTTTCTATAAAAATAACGGCAGTAGAATACCGAAGGAACAAAGAACAAGATTACATAAATCAAAGTCCAGAGACAAAGCAAAAGCAAGAACACCAGAAGACGGAAGACCAAAGACACGGCATGCTCACAAAACACACAAACACTACAAATACAACACAAAAAAACTAAAGCACTAAACAGTGTGAACTCTCAAAAAACACAGTGACATCAGGTGCTCCGGAAGGGTAAGCATGTCCTGCTCTGTATACAGCACCTGTCACACGGTCAGTGAGGTATATGTTTTGAAAGATCTGTTAGGTAATTGATTGGTTATTGTCATTTTCTTACCCTGAGACAAAACCAACTAAAACCATGGTACTTGTAACTTCTGTAACCCTCAAACAGTATCAAGGTAAAATTTTGAAAAGCTTTTGTAATCACTTAAGTATTCAAACATGAACAAGAACAGATCGGTACCACAAACAACACTGACGAAAACAAAGCTAAAATTTAACAAGACAACACAAAAAACTAAAGCACTGACAGTGTGAACTCCCATAAAAACCGAGAGTGACATCAGGTGGTCCGGAAGGGTAGGCAAATTTACTTATTGTATATGGCATTTGAGACATATCATTTTTGAATTATTAAAATGTTTCTAAATAACTTGTATAATGTGAAAAATTACTTGCAATAATGCAGTATATCAAACATGTTTGTATTGTAACCGCTAATATTGCACAGTTGTATTCATTGGCTATCCCAAACGTGAAGCAGGTTATAAACCCTTCTTGGTTTCCTGAAGTTACTTCTTTCGTTCTTATTTATTGTGAAATAAATGTTTCAACATGTATTTGATGCATATGATTTTCAGAATCATATATATTGCTAATGCATACAAAATTCAACGTATTGACACGCTACTATGTTTAATATCCACAATATTAATATCTGTTTGTTTTTTCTTCTCCAACTTTGCTTCATTTTCTATTTTTGTATGATTTTCTTGTACTGAAGAGTAATAAATGAATGATTGCAATTTGTAATACTTGTACGCTCTCCTGCCACTCTGCCCCAGAGGCCAGAGAATGGCACACCTAAAGATTTAACATTTCTGTTTACAGATATGCATTAGCAGATATGAGCTCAGAGCATCCTATACTAAATTTTCTCAGGTTTTGAATAATAATTTTACAATCCCCTTTGGGATTATTTATCAATAAATATTTTATTTGATTTGATTTAATTGTACCATTGTGGGAATATCGTTGCTATTGTTTTAAGAGCAGTATTTTCATCATAATGTCAGAATTGAAAAACTTATAATTTAAAGCAATATTAAAGATAATTGAATATTATTTTGAAGCTGTAAAGAACCTGGCCAGTCAAAACTTCTCCATTTTTACACCTGGAGTGATTACAAATTTTGATGAGACAATACCACCACAGGAAACAGTAAATATAACATGGTTGATACCTCAAAGTGTGGGTCCAGGGTCAGGAGATGACGAATGCATTGCAAAGGTAAGTAAGAGTAACATATAGGAAGACAAAACTTGGTTTTTGGTAAATTTATTCCTTTTCCCAGTTCAAATTAATCTTTTTATAGTTTAGGTCTTTAGTTCTGCTCTATAACCTGTTGACGTTGTTTATTCTTCAAAATGATAGCTAATTTAGGCAAATTAAGACATTGGTGAGCTGTGTCAGGTCTGTTTTGATTGGTGGTGGACACGTTTTATTTGAATAATTTGCTTCACTTATATTAAATGCATTGAACACAACTGTTGTTTGACGATATGGACATCTGAACTTATTATTTTGATAAAAATGCCTTTTTTGAAAGGTCCACATTTGGCATAAAAGAAGCCCAGAATCAAGACTTGAAAAAGTCTATTAATGCAGTATTGTACGCAGATCACATTTCAAAATTCTTGTCACTAGCCTGTTATAATCGTTTAACAACCTTGAATCTGTCAGTAATACTAAATCACAAGGGAAAAATAATAGTAGCGGAAACGTTTTTTTTTGTGTGTATTGACATCGCGGAAATTGTATCATGATAAACATACGATTGCTATACAGAAGAAGCAATGATAACTGTTTTACATAATTTGTGTTCATATAACAACATACCGAAGTCACTGTAAATTTAGTTTCTGCATATGGCCATTTCGATAACTTATGTCTCTTCGGTGCAGATAAAATCTAAACATTTGGAAGACCATTGACTGAAAGATGTTTAAAAACTGATAGGGAAGAACTTATCAGATGGATCTTAATTGAAAGCTAAAATCATCTAAGGACAGAGCTTTGCATGAGATAGGTTTTAACAAAATTTACAAAAATTTAGATATTCAGGAAGTTTCCAAACAAAATCGGCTTTCGGGTCAGCAGCGAAATATTGACTTCTGGGCTGGTGAATACCCTCGGGGACTAACATATCAACAGCATATATCAACATTGGCATCGACCCAGTGGTTCGAGTTACCGTAAATTTAGTTTCTGCTTATGGCTATTTCGACAACTTATGTCTCTTCAGTGAAAGGGTTATCGGAAGGGATTGGTATTCATTCAATAGCAGTGTCAATCAACATAATAAAAACAGCTTGCCTGGCACACGTAATATATAAATTAGAAAATTCTGTTTAAAAATAAGGTGCCATGCAAAGATAACTGTCCGTAACTGGTTTTGTTTTTTTTAATTTAGATCCTTTTGTTTTGTCCCCTATCAGCTTTAAAACATCTTTCGATTTCTGGATTTCCAATGTTTTGGTTTTATATGCACTGAAAAGACATTAGTTGTCGAAATGGTCATATGCAGAAGATAAACGTTATTTTGTTTCTAAAGAAACAAATGCAGAATGAGTTGGGCTTACAAAATACTGGTGTGTCCAAAGTATATATATTTATATTTCAATGAAAATTAACCACAGTTCGTGTTTCTGAATTGTCTACTTTCAGACATACTACTCAAACTTTGCTAGGGAGAAGGACATTACAACTGGCCTTATTGGGCCTCTCATAATTTGCAGTAAAGGGGTAAAAGCTGACAGTACTTTCAAGCATACAATTATATTTTTCGGCGAGGTGGACGAGACGAAGAGTTGGTATTTCACGGAAAACGTAAAAAATAATAAATTAAGTTTAATCGAAAGTGATTTAGAAAACCCAGATTTCATTGACAATAACAGGATACATGGTACGTAGGTTTTTTATAAGATAACACGAAACACCTACAAATAACAGACCATAATCAGTAAGAGATCTGAATAGCAAACTTACACCTATTGTTTTGTTGTTTTTTTTATATTAACATTTGTTTTTGCTGTCTCTGGTAAAGGCGTTTAAATACCATGGCGGGAAGGTTTGAACAGTAATATCAAAAAGGAAAAGATAGGAAAGACATGATACAATTTTTTTTTTACATTTTATCCAAAACAAATACACGGTTCAGTAATTACATTTTATCGAAAAAAATACAAACCGGAAAGATAGGGTACTGGTATAAATATATACCTAAAAATACTCATTACGTTTACACTTAAGAAAAAAAACAATCGGGAAAGAAGAGAAACAGTAATTACAATTTGTCATAAAGGAAAAAAAAAACAATGGAAGGAAGGACAATATGCAGTAATTACTTTTTACATAAAAAAAACAAAACCTGAAAGAAAGGGTTCAGTAATTAAGTTCTATCCAAAAGGGAAAAATACAATGGTAGAAGGACAGGACGCTGTGACTCCTTTTTTTCTTTCACTAAAAAGAATTAAAAAACAAAAGTAAACGCAGTGTTCCGTAATTATACTTTATCCAAAAGGAAAAATGCAAATCGGAAAGACAGGGTAAAAAATAAACGGACTGGGGATGTATGGCTTGCCAATGATGTCGCTTTTTGTCTCGCTGTTTGCAAAGTTCAAAGTTATTTGTTGAATATACACGGATCGTCAATACGCTACACTGCCCTCTACTTCATTACTATTTTGCAATTTATAAAGCGGTACCAAAATTTATTTTACAACATTTTTAAGGTGGCTCACTTACCACATTTTTGAATTTCTGCCAGATTTCGGAACTCCACTAGTTTTCTCCATTCTAATATTTTTAAGAATTTTGCATAGACCCCTGCTTTTTATTTCATGAACGTCTTTTATAAGTCAAATTAGGACGCCTGACAAATTTTCTGAAAATTCCTGATATTACTTCCTAGCTTTTAGGAAAAAAAATAGTCCTGATGTTAAGCTAAGGGAAAATCAAGAGAAATCCATTTCCCGCCAAAATGTTTTAATGTCTTGTCTCTCCGTTAAAAGCAGACGGACCTATATATTTCTTATTACCATTTCATGTAGTCCACAGTGCTTAATCAATTAGAATTTGTTGAAAAAAATCCTTGATAAAAACAACATCAAGGGTGAGCCTCCTTAAACATATTTGATACACAAAAATAATAAAATCATTTATCGTTGCAAGATAGATCACAAAACTAGTTAACCTCAAAAACTAACTTAAAGAGTATGTTACTGAAGCAGAATCTACTGGTTTTTAGGCAACTTCGGTGTTTTTTGTATATCGAAACTCGCTATCACTTTCTTTATTTTGAGTATATGTAATAAAAATTGGATAACAGGAAACACCTGCAATGGCTGAAAATTATAATTACATGCCACAATCTGGCAGGGAACTTCACCGGAAAACACGAATAAAAGAGAAGACAAACGTAGACAACGATAGGATGTCTTGTTGTATAGTGTTGTGATTGAAATGAGATTGTTCTGTTTTGTCAAATATAAAAACTTTTATTTCACTAGGCCCATACTCCTCCATAGCTTTATGTCTAAAATGATATTGTCTCCTTGACATTTACCCCATTTCCTTTCTTTTTCATATTAAATAGTAATCCAAAGACCCAAATCTCTCTATTGTGGTAGGGACATCTGTTTATGTGTTAAAATAATTAAAATAACACAATAGCGAAGTTACTGTGAATTTAGTTTCTGCGTATGCGCATTTCAACAACTGTGCAGATAAAATCAAAACATTTGGAAATCATTAACCGACATATGTGTAAAAGCTGAAAGAGAGATAATTTTCAATAGGATCTAAAAAAGAAAGCCAAAATTATCTAATGACAGAGCTATGCAGGAGTGAGATACTCCTTGGATTTTACCATAAGCTATTGCAAGTTTTCAAATAACATCGGTTTTCGGTTCAGCACCGAAGTACTGGCTAGGTGAATAAAAAGTATTTAAGATATAAGCATGGGGTAAACCATGTTATCAAAGTTGCAAAAATTATTAAATTAAAAGTTATAGAAGATGGATTTTGGCTTCTCTTGGCCTCCACTAGCTCAGAAACGGGAACAATTATCAAAAATTAGATCATTGAAAGTCTTGTTTATTTTTATGATATGTCAAAAAGAAAAACTGCATAAAATTGAACTAAGCGCAGGAAATAAAATATCACAAGTCAAATTTATCTATGGAAATACTTACACACATCAGATAGTCAATTTCCTAAAATACACAAAGAAAGAAATCCGATTTAAGTTATTACACAAATTGTAAATGGTTATATATGAAACCGTGGTATCGACCCATTTGGGTCCCCAATTCTATGCTTAATTTCCAATTTAAAGGCATCAAATTTCCAAATTTTTACTGTTTTTGTCCAAATTCTAACTTCTTCAAAAATACTGAGGCCTCATTCCGTGAATGGCACTCGGTGGATGTCCTTGGTACTGAAGTTGGCCTCCTATTTCGATACTTTTGGGAATGACTACTTCTTTTTTACTACTTTTGGATTATGGCTTTCCATACTGTTTGATTTTAATGCTGCTAATGAGAGGTAACTTCTTGAAACACGTGTACAGCATAACGAAATTTGCCGTTTATTATGCAACAGTGTTATTGATAGTTTTGAAACCATTGCGCCGATGCCACTGCTGGTGGACCAGAGGTCCCCGAGGGTATTCACCTGCCCAGTAGTCAGACTTGTCTGAAATGAAAAAAATACCTTGCATTTTATGGAAATTTTACTGTTTTCATCAAAATTTAACCCCTTAAAAATACTGGGGCTTTATTTCGTGTATGGCACTAGGTGGATGTCCATTGCTCCGAATTTGACCTCCTATTTTGATACTTTTTGTAATGAGTACGTCTTTTTTTAATACTTTTCGAAAATGGATTTCCATATTGTTTGATTTTAATGCTGCTGATGAGAGGTTACTCCTTGAAACACGTGTACAGCGTAACGAAATTTACCATGTATTATGCAACTCTGGTATTGATTGTCTTTCCAAAAATATCGAAATTACTAACCTTTATCTGTTGTTTTACAGTAATTAATGGATTCAGTGAAGGAAAGGTACCGACAATGCTTTTGGAGCTAGGTAAAACTCAGTTTATCCATTTCATTAACATTGGATTTAAGTTTCAGTCCATTCATCTTCCTGGAATCTCTTTACCAAACGGTAACAATCATTTTGTCGGACGTGATGTGGTTGGTCTACATTCAGGAACAAGTGTATCAGTGAAAGTATCACCAAAAGTTACTGGAAAATGGAGACTTATTGGCTATGGTACAAATAAGCATTGGAACGAAATGTCTGGGATAGTGGAAGTTCAATCTTCAGCTGGAAGTGCTAACTAACAAAACACAGTTTGTTTTCATTGAGTTAAGTTTCAAAAAGACATCATGTCGGTATCATTTTAATTTTGTATATGACTGTACATATTTATCCACAGAAAATATACTACTACGCTGTACAATTGAATGTTGTACAATTTGACAAAGGATTTATACTCTGATCATGTCAGATATTTATCATTTTATGATGATGAACATGACAAAAACTTCTGTAAAAATGATATATCAAGATCATTAACAATGAAGGGATATGGAGTAAATGCAAACGAGACAAAATCTCTACAAATACAAGGTAAATAAAACAATGGAACAACGCTTTTATTGTTGTTCTTCATCTTGAAGTCACCATGAGACCATGTTCCTTTATGCCTCTGCTGGTGAACTGTTAGTCCCCGAGGGTATTCACCAACTCAGTAGTCAGTACTTCGGTGCTGACCCGAAACCGGTTTTATTGAAACTTTCAATATCTAAATTTTGCAAAATTTTGTTTAAAACTAAGGACTTCCAAATGTTTTGGTTTAATCTTCACTGATGAGACATAAGTTGTCGAAATGCGCATATGCAGAAAATAAATTAACAATAACTTCGGTATTATGTTATTTAGCCATGATCATTTTCCTGAGCACACTTGAACATTTTTATTATCAAGACCGAAAAGGGCGGACAATAATTATATTCAATTATGCTTTTGTAGAGCTTTAAAAACTCAATGTCTGCCTATTTTTGTAAAATGAAGAAAAAATATCTTCAATATGTGCAGAATCTCGTATGCTTATAGATATAAAAATTTGACCGATAGCTTTGATCAGAAATGGTCCTGAAATGATAGTTTTATTTGATGAACATGATCATGATCATGTTTTTAAAATGCAATGATCAATATCACGATCCTTGTTAAAGAAAAAAATGACCTAAATATGTCTGGAATACTTAATTTAAACTAAAAGTTTTTAGTTCAGTTGGGCAACAAATGAAAACCTGATAACTGACAATTATGGGTACACAGTAAGTGTTATTAAGATTGATGCACCACAATCTTAATTGATGCCCAAAAAATTGCTTTACATCAAATGGCGCACCCTTTTCTGAATATATTATCTGCTAACAAAAAACTCGTAATAAGACACCAAAAGGGAAAATGAAAAGCTGCAATAAAGCGCATGATAAATTGAATTATATAAAAGTATTCAAACACAACACTTCATGGCTTATGAAACTGCAATAAGGATTTTATATTTGAATTGAACGTTTTAATAAATGTTTTAAACAGGGTGGCAAACTGTAGAAAGCTTGCACATAAATGAACAAATTTAAACCTGAAGAATAAATTGAGGCATTTCGTCAAATTGCAGTCATAAGTCTTTTGATTCCTTTACCTCATAAATAAACAAGAGGAAAGCTTTCCATGTAACAGCCAACCGGGTTTTCTCTCACATGGACAGTATATCTTGCCCAGACAACAAACCTGAATATCCAAAATACACTTTTTAGCTCACCTGGCTATGCCAGGGTGAGCTTTTGCCATCACTTGGCGTCCGTCGTCCGTCGTCCGTCCGTCCGTCGTCCGTCGTCTGTCGTCCGTCGTCCGTCGTAAACTTTTTTCAAAAATCTTCTCCTCTGAAACTACTGGGCCAATTTAAACCAAACTTGGCCTGGACCATCACCAGGGTATGTACTTTCAAAATTGTATCCGAGGAGTCTGAAAACCAAACAACATGGCTGCTGTTACTAAAAATAGAACATAGGGGTAAATTGCTGTTTTTTGGCAAATAACTTTAAAACCGTTACAGATATCAAAAATATGACGGTGTAAAATTGTTCAGAATGCCGAGATCTATCTGCTCTGCAATTTTGAAGAAATCGGAAACCTGTCTGAGAGTTATAGCCCTTTTTCCGTAAATTTTTCAAAATTTGCGGATTTTTTATTTTTTATTTCAAAAACTGTAACAGATAGAGGTGAAGTGTAAATTAAAAAAATGTTCAGCATATCAAGATCTACATACTCTGAAATTTTGAAGAAAATCCAAAGGCCTGTGTATGATTTATTGGCCGTTTTTCACCAATTTTTTTTTCCCCAATGCCATATGGTTATGGGTTATTTCCCTTTAAATTCTGTGTTCAAATCTTCTTTGGTTAACTTTTCTCTTTTAAGCTGTAGAGAAATTCCCTACTATCACTTCATTTAAAAAATTATTTCTTCCATAATTGAGAGAAAAAACAGCGTTTTTGTGTAAATTTCTGCAATTTTTTGCAAAAATACTTTCTTAATCTTTACCTTATTTCATGTTGTAATGATTTTCCTATATAAACATATTGTGTACATTACAGGGACTCTAGCGTGTAATTACTATGACCTCTGCTGACATGAATGTTGAATTAGTTTATCAGCTTCATTGACTGCTTAATGTGAAAAATATTAGTAAATAAAACCTTTAGTGAGCAGTTGATGAATTAACCTTGAAAACCACTGAATGGATTTGAACAGAACTTGGCATTAATGATGCTTATGAGGTGCTGACTATAATATATATATGTATTGTGACTTTTATGCCTAAATGTCATCCAACATGGCCATCTGCGGGGAACTTAATTTATTACTCGACTGTATGGAAAGAGCATACAAAGAATTTTTTATCAGAAACAACTTGGCTAGTCACAATTTATCTTAGATGGTCCCCTTCAAAACAGATGTCCTTCAAGTCTGCACCTCATGCAAATTGGCTACCAATGGGAAACATAGTTTAATATAGGAGTACATTCAAAGATCTTCTTTAAAACCATTTGGCCAGTTGGAAATGAATTTTGGCACAATACTTAATTTTCTTTAAAATTGTGTTCTGCAGATCCATCCCTTATCCAAGATGGCATGCAATAGGGAAATAGTTAAATTAAAGTTGGATCATATAACATAAATGTTTATTTACAGAGTTTGAAAATGAGACCCTTTAACATACAAGTTGATTTGAAGTTATGTATTGGCCATGGTCCAGGTGAGCGATACAGGCCCTTGAGAGCCTCTTGTTTTAATCTGCAATGTTTAGCCTTCCTTTGAAAGTTTATATAAAAACTTTTTAGGCTACATCCTGCTTTAGACAAATGGGGTACCATGTTGGCAGATGCTTGACATGATAAATAAATTCATCAACTGGTAACTTTGGCATAAATAATCAAAAATCAAGATCAAAGTAACATGCACACCTCTGACATATGAATACATGATCTGCAATATATAAACTATCTATCTTGAAAACTTTTATAGATTTCCTCCAGACAAATTGGGGACCCTGTAGAGGGATATTTGACAAAATTCGACAAAAATTACTAAGTTCAGCAACTGGTATTTTTGGAATAAATCATAAAAAAAATCAAAAACCAAAATAACATGCACATATCTTATATATGTACAAATTATATGCACATTGAAAATATATATCCTAACTAGAGAATGTGTCTGTAGGAAACGGATGCCCCGCAATAGGCATTATTAGTAGATAAATAAACTTTAGACCAATTTTACCCAACTCCCTCATGGAATCTTATAAATGGGGAACTGTAAAGTGCTTATAAAGGGGATTATAATAATGAAACATCATAAGGATATTATGCATAGTTGGTAAAGCAGGATAAATAATAGTCATTGAAGCATGCAATTTAGGTCATAAATGAAATATACACGGACACCTAAGGGGAATACTCATAAGGGTGTAGGTGAATGCTATGAGGCAATATTATGAAGATATCATGTATAATTGCTTAGCAAAGGACCTGAACATAAAAATTAACCGAAGTCACTCAAGTATGAAATGTAGATCATGGACACCTAATTGTTGGTGATTTATGTAGTACTCATTTTGATGAATATTTTAATGCCATATCATAAAGATATCAAGTATAGTTGATGAAAAATGGATCTTACTGCAAAATTTAACCAAAGTCACTCAACCATGAAATGTAGGTCATGGACACATAATTGTTAATGCTTCAGGTAGTACTCATAAAGGTAAATGCAATGATGAAATATCAGACAGATATCATGTATAATTGTTAAGAAATGGACCTAGATGCAAAATTTAACCAAATTCACTCAACCATGAAATGTAGGTCATGAACATTTAATTGTTGGTGCTTTGGGTAGTTCTCATAGAAGTAAATATTATGAGGTTATATTATAAAGTTAACTTTTATAGTTGCTGAGAAATGTACCTAAACGCAAAATTTAACCAAAGTCACTCAAGTGTGAAATGTAGGTCATGGACACCTAATTGTTGGTTCTTTGAGTAGTACTCATTTATATAAATGTTGTGATACAATATCATAATGGTATCATGTATAGTTGATGAGAAATGGACCTAAACGCAAAATATTTAACCAAAGACGCTCAAGTGTGAAATGTAGGTCATGGACACCAAATTGTTACTGCTTTGGGTAGTACTCATTAAGGTGAATGTTATGATGCAATATCATAATGGTATCATGTATAGTCGATGAGAAATGGACCTAAACGCAAAATTTAACCCCCAAAGTCGCTCAAGTGTGAAATATAGGTCATGGACACCCAATTTTTAGTGCTTTGGGTAGTACTCATTAAGGTGAATGTTATGATTCAATACCATAATGGTATCATGTATAGTTGATGAGAAATGGACTTAAATGCAAAATTTAACCGAAGTCACTCAAGTTTGAAATGTAGGTCATGGACATCTAATTGTTAATGCTTTGGGTACTACTCATTGAAGTGAATGTTATGATTCAATATCATAAAGATATCACTTCAGGTTACTAAACTATGGACCTTAATTCAAAAATTCAAAGCGGGACGTACGGACGGACAAGGGTAAATCTATATGCCATTACACTTTCGTTACGGGCATAAAAAATGTAGAAGATTTGCACCAGACAAATGGGGTACCCATTTGGCCGATATTTAACGTAGAAATGACCGAGTTCGACAAGTGGTTTTTAGCTTAAATTATCATAATTTATCAAAATCAAACTTACATGCACACCTTTAATATATGTACAAATGATCTGCAAAATATAAACCTTATATCTCAAAACTGTAGGAGATTTTCTCCGGACAAATGGGGTACCCTACAGGCAGATATTTGACGTAAAAACAACTGGTAATTTTGGCATAAATTAGCGTAAACCAAAATCAAAGTAACATGCACACCTTTGATATAGGTACAAATGATCTGCAAAATATAAACCTTATATCTAAAGAACTGTAGGAGATTTTCTCCGGACAAATGATGTACCTATTGGGCAGCAGCCCACCGCTTGCCATTTTCACCATTCAAATAACCGGATTTTTCCGATGGAAAACCCGGTTGAGAATGGTAAACAACAGTTTCTTTAGCAATCCAGTGATGATTTAAAGAATAAAAAATAGGATTAACAAAATACTGTAATCACTGTTGATTTAGCTTCTGCATTTGCGTATTTCGACAACTTGTGTCTCTTCAGTGCAGATCAAATAAAAACATTTAGGAATACATATACTGAAATCTATGTTAAATCTGATATCAAATTACAAATAGGATCTAAATAATGAAACCAAAATCAGCCAAAGACAGAGCTATAGGAGGAGGAGAGGGAGATACTCCTAAGTTTTGAACAAAATTTTGTAAAATTTAGATATTATAAGCTTACAAAAAAAATCGCTTTTACGGCCAGGTCCAAAGTACTGGCTAATGGGTTGGTAAATACCCTCTGGGCTAACAGTCCACCAGCAGAGGCATCGGACCTCACCTCACCTATTCTCTTCGTGCCCTCTGGCATCGGCCCAGTGGTAATAAATAACAAAATATATATTACTGAAAAAAATGTGCACAGACAGCGAAACTGATCCTGACAATGACTAACATAATACGAAGACAACAAACTGCTGCAGCCTTGACAATCCATCCGTAAAATTTATGACAATGTAATTTTGCATTTTCCATTATATGGAAAGATGTTCAACTATTCTTGTTTTCCCCTATTTATATAAACCTCTATCGAGTAAATTCCACCAGCATTTCAAAAATGACAGTACTACATCAATATACCGAGAAGAAGTTTTTGATTTTGATTAAATTGGAAATTGGAAATAAGCGTTCACGCCTTCATGAGTTATCCTAGGAATGATGTATGTTTACTTTGTGTGTTTAAGCCTTCCTGGCATATTCATGTTTGCGCATATGCATAATCTTAATTAACAGTAACTTCGGTATTATGTTATTTCTTTCCACTTGGTCGATGCCTCTGCTGGTGGACTGTTAGTCCCCGAGGGTATTCACCAACCCAGTAGTCAGTACTTAGGTGCTGACCCGAAAACCGATTTATTTGAAACTTGCAATATCTAAATTTTACAAAATTTTGTTTAAAACTAAGGAGCATCTCCCTAATGCAAAGTTCTGTCCTTAGCTGAATTTTTGCTTTTCTATTTAGATTCTATTGGTTATTTGTTCTCTATCAGGTTTTACACGTATTTTGATTTATGGACTTCCAAATGGTTTGATTTAATCTGCAATGAAAGAGACATAAGTTGTCGAAATGCGCATATGCAGAATCTAAATTAACAGTAACTTCGGTATTATGTTATATGCTTATTGTGGCCTATGGTCGATACCGTGACTTTCTTTTAAGAGCCCGGTTTCTCACAAATAAGCTACTTAAACAAGGCCACCCAAAGCTTGAAGTCATCCTTCAAGATGTATTACGGTCGACATCATCATCTTGTAGACCGCTACGGGATATGTTCTCCAGATGACAACAGATCTTTCCCTTTAAAGCTTAATTGTTGTTTCCTGTACCGGATTTGACCTTACTACCGGATTTGAGATGTTCAACATAGCGGGTGTCTTAAAAAAAGCAGGAGATGCTTTACCGGTACACATGATCTCACCCATGGTTTTTATTGGGTCCGTGTTGTTCTTCTTCGTGTGTGTGTGTGTGTTCATTTTCTATGAAGAAATTACTTGATCAACAATAGTCTAAAGTGTTTCAAAGTTATTCTTAGATACTACCAATATTTCTTTCTCTAAGCTGTGGATCATAAATACTACATTCCCGTCCAAATATATATCTCTAAATATATCATAATAAGGAAAAGTATCGGGCAGAAGAAATATTTGGTTGTGTATAATGTTGATTGTTTACATATATGAAAGAGAAAACAAGATTTTATACATTTTTATTACAAATTATTTGAGTTAACAATGGTATTTTCTCAGATAAGAAAATGTTTAAACGATATAGAAAACAACTATCAATTCTTATATAATAAACATTGCACAAATGCCTAATACATACATGAATACAACCTTTCTCAATATCATTCAAGTAATACTTACAAACATGGCTTTAAATTGATGTATGCAATAAGTAACATTATAAGACTGCAACGCATTGGACAATGGTATACGTGTATTTGGATAAGTATAGACACAATAGTCTAGACGCAGAAGATAGCTGCACATAGACATAGTGGTACACGAATCTCAAATGATACGTAAAGTGAAAATGTTAGTTATTTACGAAAGACCCTGAAAATAGGAAATGAAAAGCTACATCTAAGCGCATGAAACATTGAATCATTACCATATCACTTGCAAAACATAAAAAAAAACTAGAGCTGTCGCCGAATGGCAGCCAGGTATACCGCCCCCCCNCCCCCCCCCCCCCCCCCCCGCTAATTGCACCCTGAATCAATATGGCAAGTGTAAATTTAAGTGTGTGTTGACCCAATACAGTTGTGGACACAGCACAAATGTGGACACAATACAAGTATGGTCAGAATGATATACCTCCCCTTTTTTCTGAAAATATTAAAGAAGAATTCTTTCCCCCTTCAAATTTTCCGACAGCGACCATATTCCTTCATGTACATCTTCAGCTGGTGTACTAAAACTGTGTAACATTTCATCAAAATCCAAGCAGTGGTTCAGGAGCACATGCGCTGACAAGGATCACCCCTCCCCTTTATACAGAAAATATTCAAAGACAAATTATCTCCCCTTCAAAATTTCAGACAGCATCCATATTACTTCATGCCAGACATGGGGTCGATTACATTCAAATGTAATCAATTACATTACAGATAACATTCAGATTTTCATGATTACATTACAATTACATCTCAAATGTAATCAATTACATTACAGATTACATTTGTAGGCTACTTTATCTCCATATATACTCTACATTTACCGGTAGACTGTATAGTACAAGATGTGTATTTACTCCGTATTATAAAAGATGATATATACCTTAACTCAATATATTCCATATTTACTCCATTTAGTACAAGATATCCCTTTGACCTACATTATCTCAATATTACAGTTTTATCTGACCTACATTTACTCTTTATGATAAAAGATGTCTGTGTTTGAAGTGAAAATAGAAATCTGTTTCTGTATTCACCTAAAAAAGTACATTACATAACAGTGTGAAATTTATCCCCGATGTAACAAATTTTACAGTTTGTGCACATTTTATTTTCTCTCTCAATATTATTCAAATACCCAGTTTCTATTGGAAGTTTATGATTTGATTTTTTTAAATTTGCAGAATGAATGCAAGTCCTTTAAGTCTTAAATTTTAAATTTTCAAATGCAAAGGATTTTTTAAATAATCTATTATTAAAAGCTTTTGGCAAATTTTATAACAAAGATTGCCATTCTTGTACAACTGTTCACAAAATCAATTTTTTGTAAATGTTATGAGCCATTTTGAATTTAAAAAAAAAAAAATGTTGGGTCCAGATATCTAAAGTAGACCGTCTCATCAAGAATATGTTTGACATATTGATCCAGGGATTATTATAATTTTCATCAATGAAAAGATTATGTAAAAGTTTATATGATATATATGGTAGTTTAATCTCTTTTCTGTCTTTTCCAAATAAATGAATTCTTTCAGACCATTTCAAAGAAAATTTCAAATTTGCCAGCTATCTCCCTTTAGAAGACCATAATTTTTGTTTTTTCTGTATTTATGTTTAATTTTCATGTATATGTAAATATGTTTATCTAAACACAAATATAGTAGTAAAAATACCTGTTAATCATGTTTAGCATTATGATATGTCAATTTGATTGAAGATAATATCACCCTACAGGTGTGAAAATTAACAAAATATCTAATTATCTTTGACACAAGTTACCAATCTACATGTATTATGACCTCCAATAAATATGTAACAGGATGTTTGAAGTGTGCACAAAATTGACTTAAATAGAGAAAATATATAGACATATTATGTAAATACTTGGCAATACAATGTACTGAAGTATGACAGGATTAAAAGTTAATATAATTCTTTTAAGTAATAAGAAAATAGATGCTTTTATATTATTAAACAATAAAGATATCAATTTCAATCAACATTTTTTTTTCAATTTTCACTTTTTTTAAAAAATTTTCTTATAAATTTTTAAATGTATAATTTTTTATCATAAGTTTTGCATTTCAGTTCTTAAATAAAACATGATACTTCTTTCTTAAAATTGCAATTTTCTAAAAGTAATCAAAATGTAATCTAAAGGTAATCATGATTACTGGGAAAATTGAATGTAATTGATTACATTACGATTACATGCAATCAGAAAACTGTACGATTACAGATTACATCTGATTACATGAAAAAATGTAATCGATTACAACTGATTACGATTACAAATTACGATTACCCCATCTTCAGGTGGTGCACTACAACTACTCAACATTTCATCAAAATCCAAGCAGCCGCTTAAGAGAACATGCACTGACAAGGTTCGTCCATCCCCGGCCCTTTTTCCAGAAAATATTCAGAGACAAATTATCTCCCCTTCAAAATTTCGGGCACCAACTATATAACTTCATGCACATCTTTAGATGGTGTACTACAACTGTGTAACATTTCATCAAAATCCAAGCAGCTGTTTAGGAGAACATGCGCTGACAAGGTTCGCCTCCCCTTTTGACAGAAAATATTCAAAGATGAATTATCTCCCCTTCAAAATTTCAGGCAGCAACCATATTACTTCATGCACATCTTCAGATGGCGTAATACAACTGTGTAACATTTCATCAAAATCCAAGCAGCCGTTAAGGAGAACATGCGCTGACAAGGTTCGCTCCCCCTTTTCCAGAAAATATTCAAAGAAGAATTATCTCACCTTCAAAATTACAGGCAGCAAGCATATTACTTCATGCACATCTTCAAATAGTGTACTACAACTGTGTAACATTTCATCAAAATCCAAGCAGCCGTTTAGGAGAACAAGCGCTGACAAGGTACATGGACGGACGGACAGACGGACGGACGGACAGGGTGATTCCTATATACACCCCCAAACTTCGTTTGCGGGGGGGATAAATATACATATAAAGTTAAGATAATTTGTCAGTGTGGTTTTGCCAGTTAAAGGTAAATAAAAAAGTTTGACAAAAAATTGAAAGATTGCACTTAAATAAACAAATCATTTAAAGTGAGGATCGAACATTTGTTGAAAAAATTAACAATAGAGGCATTTCGTGAAGGTATAGTTCTTAGTCCTTTGACTCCTTTTGGCTCAGAATTTTAAAATGGTAGGCAACAGACCTGTTCGAAATGCAGCAAATTACACACGCACAAAAAATAATATATAAAAATTATAAAAAAAAAGACCACTTATTTAAAATGAAATCAACATTTGTCCTCATGCGATTTGAAGACCCTTGATCCCGTACATCTCAGAAATTAGTTCAAATATATCGGAAACAAATTGTGCACAGACAGCAAAATGTATCATGACGATGACTAATCCAACATAAACCGACAACCACAAGACCAACCTTAAAAAAATGTTTGTTTGCTGTCTATCGACGTACTCATAAAAACCTACCTACTCATAACATTTTGTTAACATTTCCCACAAAAAACAAATTCTATCTTAAGCACATTAACCCCTTCTTGACAACTTTCAAGGAAGACATAATTCATCCACCTACCTACTCGCATCTTAAATTGATAGTCGATAAACAGTAAACAAACATTTTGTTAAGAATGGTCCAAACATATGCAGTTCGAAAATTAATGACAATATGATTTTGTAATTTCCAAACGTTGAAAAAAATGTTCAATTACAAACAATAGATAATAGTAAATACCTACAATGGCCAAAAACTACAATCACATGCCACAATCCACAGGCGAACTGCACTAGAAAGACACAAAAGACAAACGATAGGAACTCAGGATAGCCATTTTCCGTTTTTTTTTTGTAATTATACATAACTCTTAGATTCCAGCAATCTTGTACATTTCGCCTTGCAGTCAATAATTTTCTTTTTAGAAGATTGCATTTATCACATTTCAATAAATTCAAGTTTTATGCTTCTATTTACCTGATGTCAAACTTGATTGATTTAACATCCAAGTTGCAAAATATATGTATATTTTCTGGAAAAAAACCCAAACCATTGAACGACTACTTTTACTGCACTGATGATGTATGTGATGGGTCATTACAATATGCATAATTACACAAAGATGACGAATTATGTAAATTCTAATATCATGGCAACTTGATTAAAAAAATAAAAGTGATTGTCAAAAAAAATTAATACATATTTCGTACAACATAAATATAATAATTACTTGACATTTCTTGCAATTGTAAGCACTTAAAATGATGTCTTCAGCAAACAGAACAACATCAATTATACACATTTTAAAAATATAATCTCTCTCACTTAGGCTAGTTTTGACGAACAGTGTCTCACCAAACTTTAATATTCACATTGAAATGCAAACAATAACATATATTTATGTATTGTAATTATTAAATTAAACCGGTTGGTTAAAATAATATACACCAAATACTCTGAAGGTAGAAGTTCTGTTTTGCTTAACTTTCACACAATGCCATTAAGGACTTAAATCATAAAATAGGTTATACAAATGTTTTCTGAACTGTGAAACATTTAACAAAACATTTGTTTCATGGTGGTTATTTCATGGTTCTGGTTAAAATAAGTAGCTTCTTAATGCAAAGCAGCGATGACTATATGTTTTTGAATTTAATTTCCAAATGAATACCGAAGCAAGATCCAAAAATCGTATATCCAGAATGCATGGCAATATAAGGATTACATACAGATAGAGAACGTAAATGACGAAGACGAAACAAACAGTACATAAAACAAACGCAATCCCAAGTAGTTTAGAAACTTCAAAATTATCTTCCATTTACCATTTCCAAGGAGTGTGCTTCGATGGGTTTTTTCGATAGATAGCAAATGTTGAAGTTATGCTTTATGAATATTCAAGAAAAAGTACAACGGATACGACAAACACCAAATCAAAGCAAAAACTCACAATGACCAACACTAAAAATAAATTATAGTATACATATAGCTGTGAAGTTCTACATTTCAAATTAATTAATTTTCATAACAATAAAGGTTTCATGTTATGAAACATTCACATTCCTGGTCGGTCAACAAAAAAGTCTTAATAGGTAAGAAAAGGGTTTCTTAAGTTTCTCTTGTCATCTGTTTGGAATATTTTCATGTTTGGTCATTAAAAACGGTCTCAACAAGTTCAACTTTGGAATAAAAGGCTTTGAATTTTGAGATTCCTCAAGCTGACAAGACCGGCTTTCAACAGGTTTTGTAAAAGTTTCAAATAACATCTTTGTAGATCTATATGTCATTATATGTACCAAGGAAGTAGAAAGCTTGTGTTTAGAATTGTATGTCCGCAGCAGCTCCAAAGCTTATGATAAAATTATTTTGCTTAAAATTCAAGTTGCATCATCAAATTATCAGCTACAACAAAACATAAAACAGAATATAAAAACGACACATGTGGATGATAAAATTATCAAATTGAATGGATAATACATGCCATTACAATGGGACTTTCAAACGAAACAGTTGTTTAACATATACAGTACACGAACATTTAAAAATATATACTTTTGGTGTTAAATTATATCTGTGATTAAAATATATATGTTTCTATTATAAAATCCATTGTCATAAAAGCAAAAACAAGTTTAACTGTGACTTATTTTTATACAAATGTAGATGTTATACAATTGAAAAATGTATAAAGTTAAAAGTAAAGGCACATCAGACAAGACAAAAAAATTATAAAGTGAGATACTTTTACTTGATATCAAAGATTCTTTTAGAAAAAAAAGAGTTCAGTATTTTGCTTACTTGATTCAAGTACATGACAAAAAAACGCGTTGGCATTATGGTGGGTCCACTATAACTTTTCTCACTGTTCAATTCCTCTCCTAAATCAATTTAAAAAATTGCTTCAATTTCCTTTTCTGGTCATTTAAATCTACAGCTGCTCAGGTGTGACCATTCAATTAACCCGAGATTTGGCCATGAATATGTATGATAAACGTACAGCTGCTCAGGTGTGACCATTCAATTAACCCGAGATTTTGCCATGAATATGTATGATAAACGTACAGCTGCTCAGGTGTGACCATTCAATTAACCCGAGATTTGGCCATGAATATGTATGATAAACGTACAATGGTCACATCCGAGCAACTGTGGATTTAAGTGACAGGAAAAAAATTGTTGAGGCTCTTTTTTGTAAATGGAAGAAGCAACGTTAGAAACTGAT
>MJUU01007478.1:77353-113022 GCA_002080025.1 Modiolus philippinarum | reverse complement strand
AGAGGTGGTATTGGGAGAAAATATCCTGGAAAACTATCAAACCATCCCACTTTGTTTTTGTCTTTTTTTTTTGCATTAAAATATAATGCAATTAAATTCACTGCCTGCCTGAAATATAGAGATTTTTTTATGAAATCAAAACATTAGAAACTGGGCTGTCATAATGTAATGCTGAAATGTAAGTATACCCTGTTTTTTAAAATATTTTGTAGTAACATTATTGTAATGAAAATTTTACATTACAAGTTTGATTCAAATAAATATGAAATAAAGCCTTTTTGAAGATAAAATGGCTGCCCTGCCCGGTCATCAGTACTTGGTCAGTACTTGGACTGAGAGTCCTGCCTGCCAGATCTTCAGAAGAATTCAGTCAAGGATTTGTCCTTGATTCAGTTTAGTTGTTTATTTATTTCTTTCTTCATCATTTTTTTTCCCTTTTAACCAAAAAGTCTGAACAATTAACAAGATCTCTATAAACAATAAAATAATAGCATCAATAATGTATCAACAAATTAAATTCTTATTGTTATTTTTGGCCACCTAGTCATTGGCATTATGTTTAAAATGACAATTCCCTTGGGTGTAATATTTCATTAAAAACATTATTTACAGGTAGGCTGAGATTTTCCAACATCAGATTGCATTGAAATTTAGCCTATTATTCTGGTATCATAGGCATTTTGTGGATCCTTTATTTTATTTGTGGTTCCATGTGTAGCATAGATGGTGCTTAGATTTTTGTAAAATGCACAAAGCGTATTGGTGTGTCAATTAAATTTCAGTTGGAACTAATGTAGGTCTTTGGGAGACAATTTTTCACAAGAGTTTTGTACTTGATTCTGTGGCCTAGCATTTTTACCTCTATAAATGTTAATGTACTGAACATAACTGCTATAACTCTGCTAGTCCCATGCTTACCTCCTGATTTGTGTAGTTTTTTTTTCTTTTTTTTTGCTTGCTGTTGAAATTGAACTTGAACTCTCCATTCAAAATGATTATGGTAATTGTCTCATCAATAGTTTACATTTTTCCAGAGTATTTATATTGGAATTGATTGTAGAAGTGAGTGATCATGTTTTTCACCTTGTACATCAGCAAAATGCAAATAGCACATGATTTGTGTAAAGGGTTCAATTTTGGGAACAATGGGTTGGCCAAGGAGTCTGTTCACCAATTCATCCTTGTATAAGGATTACTATCAATTCTCATTTGAAATCATTGTCCTATTAAAGGTTTAGAAAGAATTCATCCCTGAAATTGTTAATCTTTCCAATACTCATTTTGTGACAGATGTCATTCTGTAAGCCAAATTCTTTCCTGATATGACATCTATGAACCTGTGAAATTCTCTTGGTATTAAATAATAATACAAAGAAAAATATTTATAAATACTATTGTTCTTCTATTTGAAAATCATATAATTATATGAAGAGTGGTGAAAAATAAATTTTCCAAGTGAAATAAAATGAGAAATAAATGTGAAATTGTTCCCTTGAAAAAAATAGAACTAAAATCAGTATTTTGAGATAAAAAAGAAAACTATTTCATGGTAGAAATTATTTAATGTCACTCTCAGTTTCACCAATTTAGAAATTTAAATCAGTTTCATAAAGTCAACGGGAGCTCCTTCTCTGGAGGCATTATCCTTGTTGGACCTGTATTACTGGCAAGGGAAAATAGTTGAGAAACCCTGTTCCCTGTAAAAAAAATAATAATAAAAAAAAAACATGCAAACCGTCAGTAATTTGGGCATCTCTTGCAGGGCTTGGGCCATGCATTTCCGACTCTCCCAGAACTAGCATTTATACCCTTTTTATCACCCATGATGAAGTCACATATTTATCTGATGCAAGGCTTCAGCCTCATTGATTTCTCCCAAGTAGAAACCTCGAATTCATTAGATGACAATTTATTTTCGGGTGTGCAAAATGAAGAGAAAACGAGAAGTATCTGTTCTCCCAAATAGCCTCGAAAACTTCGCTCAAATGCTCCCGGGAAACCAAAAAACAGGAATACTGATTAACTACAACAGCTGTAGGCTTTTACTTTCAATAAATTATTTTGTTTTCGCGTAAACCACGGCCTTTTCTCGGATTACAAAATGTGTTTTCTACACATTCCGCCATATTTGTTTAAAGAACTACCATAACAACAACTTCCGGTATTTCTATTTTTAGTGGATATATTTTTACTTTTTTTGAATGACCGGGGTATTTAAATTTCAAATAAATAAGACAGGAAAATACACTGAGTCTCGAGATTTTTATTAATATGCAACATACCACGGAAGATATGTGATCTGGCGTACTTTTGCGTGCCCAAATTCACACGACTGTAATGATGCTGTCAGCAAGCACCTGCTCGTTGAAAACGCTCTGGATTTTACGATTCCTTGCCACATTCAGCTTCTGATAACTGTCGATTTTTCTTTCTACCATTTTTAAAATTCGTAGAATAATTTGCATTTAGATTTGGTCACTATTTTTTAACCTGTCAACTAATTTAGTGGACCGCTGCTTGACGCCGCCATTGTTACCGAGACCAAAGATTTTACCATCGATTCTTTTAACATTTTCCTGACTTTTTATGGAAAAATGTTGTAAAATTATCAAAATTTTAAAAGAAAATGTTAATATTCATATTTTGTTTCCAAGTTATGTCTAAAATCTCACACAAAACATCCGCTTTTCCAGTTTGAAGATGACGTTCTAAAAATAGTAATTCATGTATCCTTAAGGATAATTTCGGCCTGGCGTCGAGGGTGCTAAAAGGATAATTTCGGCACGCGCTCGAGGGTGCCAAAAGGATGATTTCGGTATGAATGGGTTAATACATTTAAGTATCATTTAGTCTAAATTGTGTAAAAATAAAATTGGCCTAAATATATGTCGCGAAAGCCTCTTACGACAAATCTCCCTACTTGAGCAAATTTTTGGTAGGGAGATCTCCCTACTTGGGGCTTTCAAAGGTTGACAGGTATGATTAAAGGTAACACCTGAAAGTTTTTTGGTCTATGTTATACTTACTATAAGGGGAAATAACTCTGGACATCAATTGCGTAATTGAAACCATTCAAAGATTTGACCTGGTTTGTCGGTTTTACATCTTGAAATTGTGAATATCAGGGCTTATAGCATTAAACAAACAGTTCATTGCCTAATATATATGTATTACATGTCCTTAATTCCTTAACTTGGCTTTCACATGCCACTTTTACTTATGTAAACATGGTGACTCGTAAAAAACATGATGATAATTAAATCATGGCCATGTTGCTGGAGGCTATAAATGACACCTGTTATTATTTAAAACAACAAAATATCATTAATTACCTTTAAATTCAATGAGAAATCAACCAAGTGCAACAGATTGACAGGCATTATAAGATACAAAACAGTTTCCTTTTCACGTTATATTTAACAAACCAAATCCGGGAGTTTTACAGCCAAATCCTTGAGGACAAATTTCAGGGCTTAAAAACGGGAGACTCCCGCATGATCCGGGAGCTATCACATGTATGATTATTTTCCTGAATGCTGGACATATTTTACTACAGGATTACAATTTTGCTGGTTAAAAATGTCCTTAGACTTAATTTCCTAGTAGATATTTTCACATGGACAATTTTTCGTCCAGCAAGATTCAACCGCAACATGTCGACCACTGAAATTTTAACAACACATTAATCAGCTGGATGCAAACTGGGGAAAATAAAAATCAGCCCTTTTGATCCCTTACTGATTGGAAATGCAAGAGCTGCAGAAAATCTGTTGAATACCAACAAAAATCCCATTAAAATCAGGTGGAAAACATTTTAGATTATTTGAAAACTGCAATTGTGGCCTTATTTGGCCCATTTTACCTCAGAAATAGTAAAAGATAAGTCAAATTTGTCACATACTACTTACACCTTATCATTTATATCAACTTATTTACTGTCCAAAATAGTTACATGTAATCATAACATATATGATAACCTGGAATTGCACTCTGTGCAACCTTTCCAAAAATGTCAAACAAGACAATATATTATGGTAAATTAAGTCCATGGACAATATTTACTAGTAAATGTAGTCCTTAAATAATATTTTCTAGTAAAATAAGTCCATTTACACGTTGCTTAATATACATGTAGACATCAAGATGAAGAACAACAATAAAAGCATTGTTCCATTGCTTGGTTTTCCCATGGAAATGTAGATACTTTGTCTCATGTGAATTTACTCCATATCCCTTCATTGCTTATTCTACGTAGAAAGGGATAATAGTTTCTCACCCTACCTGTAGTGCTTTCTATGTAACCAAAACCTGGGTGAGATTTTTGCTACACATTATAATGTTTGCTCATTTTTAGTCATTTTTCACCTAAATTTACATAGAATGCACGGGGAAAATATGGAAAGGCAATTTTTAGCTTGATAAAAATGAACTTTTTTTCCATGAGAATTTGATGTTCTTTTGTGAATAGATAGTTTATGATGTAATTTATTGCTTACAATGCAAAAATGTATATGTCACCATGCTATTATCGGAGATATTTTACAAAGTTTTCGGATTAAACATTATTTACGGGAAAAGGGAGTTAATTCGCGGCAAGGTAAACGAAATATGACGTTTCTTATCATTCAATTATGACGTCACAAAGAAAAAGCCGTCAAATTATTGTTACGGCCCGAAAATCAAACCTATGCCGTATCCGATTCTTTATTTTTCTAATGCGCGACAAAATTGCGCAGCGCAACAATGTCTGTCTACCTTAAGTTTGTCGGTTATTCGAAAATAGTTAAAGTCATAATTATTGCTACACTTATGTGTTTTGTGCTGATAATGTTTCAGTCTGTAGTGTGATTTTACTGAAAGCTAAAAGCTAAAATTGCCTTTTAAAAATCCCGCGCTCAAATGTTATGACGTTGCAAAGAAAGGGACGTAACTACCGAATGTAAACAAACGACATGAAGGTGAACTTCAGATTTTCTGACATATATGAGAAATTACAGCGTAAAAATACAATAAACAAAACTGAGAGGACAAGACTAGAAAATGATTGTTTAATTGGTTATGATTTGAATTATTTGAATGTAAAAGTATCGCGTTATCACGCCTGGTCACGAATGACGTTATGTCCAATGTCAACAAGTCATTCTTGTTGGTAGGGTGAGAAAAAGAATCAAACACGGGTTGGTGTGCAAGACAAAGAAATCTCAGACACCCGCGGGCAAGATTAGGCAGTCTCTGACTCGGCAAAGCCTCGTCAGAGACATCCTTAATCTTGCCCTTGTGTGTCTGAGATTTCCTTGTCTCGCACACCCACCCATGTTAGATTCTTATAGTCTAGTAAATTATGTCCATGGACAATATTTACTAAGGAAAATAAGTACATATAGTCATATATATATATTTGTAAAAAACAATCATATTTATTGTCTACATTTACAATATTAATAAAGAAAGGATGATAATACATGTACCTAATTTGTATTTCATGTGACAATGGACTATATTTACTAAGGAAAATATGTCCATCACTTTTTTTTACTTCAACCTAATGCATTTTAGATCATTTTAACTATTAAAACTTGATTCAATGATATTATAAAAAAATGATATATAGTTGATTTTATGTTATACAAATTCAAGTACAAATTGATTTCTTTAAAACCTTACACTTCTTGAGTGATCAATTTTTCCTAGTTTAAAAGGTCCTGGTACTTATTTTACTAAAAACGGATATAGTTTACTAGCAAAATCTGTAACCATGGACTAAATTTCATAGGAAAGTCATATTTAACCAGGACAAATTTATCACTTTCACATGTATATCTCCTTTCAGGTTTACCTCACATCTACTTCCTGTTTGTCAATACATTGATTGCTATTTTAGAACAATAAATTAAATCTTCAAAATGATTTCTTGTCTTGTAAGTGTTTGGTAATAATTTGATATCTTGTCCAAAGTTCAAACTGAAAGGATATTGATCATGACTGAGTCATACCTTGCCTGACTGTTTCAGCTACATTGCTTAACTTCTTACTGTTTTTTGATACATAGATTGATATTTTCAGCATAACTTATTATAATGTGTAGCAAAGATTTCTTGGTCGGATGTGTAGTAATAATTCAACATGTGGTCTGAAGTTTCTATCATGGGGTATTGTACACGCACTTTACCTTCCCCTTTCCTAGTATAGGTCTTTTATTACAATCTTTCTGTTTGCCACTTCATTCATGGATATTTTCTGTTATTTTATAGTAAAGCACAAAGATTTCTTTGCGTAGTTTGGTATTTTGTTGTAATTTGGTACATGTATTTGTTTTGAAGCATATGTATAAAGAGTGTTGAGTGATACCAGGCAAGCCTTCAGGACGGTAACTAAGTTACTTCCTGCTTTTTCAGTTAAGATTCTGGTGGTCTATCCATGTCCCATAGACACACTGTTATTTTTTAATGACAAAGCATACAGAGAATATGAGTTGCCTATGCTAAAGTTATTGAAAATATCAACCAGTTATTCCAATATATTAATAATGTTCATGGTTGAAATGATTTCAGAACAGCAACGTACTTAGAGAAATAGATCGATAACAAATAATTAAGGGAAAGTAATATGCTACAATAAAGTTGTATTTAATTAACCATGTAAAAAGCCAACAAAGTATACACTGTTACCATGGTTACTGGTTCTGCTTTCTTTGTACAGCTGTATGTATATGCCGCTTTCTACTAAGTGGCTGTCCTTCAAAATTAATCGCTAGAATGCTGTATTTTTAACTGTATTTGAATCTTGGACAAAAGATTACAATGAAAGAAAGTAAAATGTTGATTTTCAATAGGCTGCAAAGATACATGTAACGGCTGATGGTTCAGTTCTCACTTACTTTTTGATACTGTTAACAAGTTAAGAATTTCCATAGACTAAACCTATTCAGGCTAATATTACCCCTGTATTATCATTTCACATTTTTTTCTTTTTCCTGTGCACATTCCTTCTACATTGTATCCTCCTCGATGATTCAAAACAATGCTGTGGGTATAATGGATTAAAAAAAAATTGCTAAAACTTGGGTGATATTGAAAAATGACTGGAATTTCAAAATTTTAAAAAGGGTGAATGAATCATGAATTTATGTTTGGATAGATAGAAAGAAAAGGAGGATTTAGTATGTAACAATATAAGTTTTATGGCTATATTTTGTAAATATTTATAGTACTTTGCACATTATTTTTTATTCAGAATACCGTATAGTGGTAATTTTTGTGGTTGCCAAATTTTGTGATTTGTTCCCTGAAGAGGGGTGTTAAATATTAACGGTCATCAATTTTTTGAGAGTGAAAAATTGTGAAAAGGAAAGACATGTGTAGATTTGTACTGATTTTTATTTCACGAGTTTTTACTTTCGCGCTTCCAGAAACCTTGCGAATATAGTGAAAATTAGAACCTCACGAAAATTACCTGCTATACGGTATCTTTTAAGGGTCAATATATAAACTGAATAGACAAAAAGGAGATATGAGGAAAATTTAATATCTTATGCATGTTAGAGCAACAATAAATAGTTAGAAAAAAATTATCCTGTAGCATAATCCTGTAATTTCTGCTGTAATATGACACCATGACGAAGAAAGGCTGTTCTGGATATCTGGTACTATTTCAATGTTTTGAGCTTTTTGTCTCTAGTCATGTTGACATATATAAATCTAAGTTATTCTTATTTTTCATAAGCTGAATTGCCCATTACTAATATTTTTGTATCTATAGGAATGACTCTGGTTCAAGATACTGATAATGGTAATCATGGTAATGAAAGTAAAGAAAAAAGTACAGATGACCTTTGTGACCTTCTGTTGAGTCTACGGATAGACAATCTTACATCTAAAGGGCCAACAGTAAGTGATCTTAGTACTTTTGAAGATATACCTTGCATATCAACACTTGGCAAAAAAATTTTTCATGCAATTACTGTTTTTGATAGTTAACACTATAAAACAATTTAAAAACAAATCAACAATGCCTCATTCAAGACATACTTGATATCAAAAGATATAAACTTTGTGAAAAGAATATTAAAAATGAAATAGAATGAAGTAAACAGTACACAAAATTAAAAATTGATATTTCAACCCTTTTCCAGACAATAGAAAAGTAAAAGTATAAAGTCGAACAAAAACTTTGACAAGATTGCAAACTACAAGAACATAATCAATGCATTTTAGATGCTGACAAATAAAGCATGAGAATACCGTATATCGGGATATTTTCGTGTGTGTTTAATTTTCGCTATGTTCGCGGTTGACAATTCAGCGCGAAAATTAACCTCCGTGTAAATTTCACTGCCTATATTAATACATTACATAAACCAGTAAATCGCGAAGTATAAACACGGCCAATATTTCACTGCCTTGTTTTGCACCAAAATCGCGAACAAAAGCCGACGTGAAAAAAACCCGATATACGGTATTGCCCAAAGGGAGGAAGATATTTGCTTGTATCTGCATAGCAAATACTAGTACAAAAAAAAAACAGTTTTTTTTGCAAAACCTACAACTGATACATGTATCTATGGGTATATTGATAGTGGCAAATATATCCATAGGTAAGAGGTGTGTATTTATATTCCCCCACACAATTCTGCCTACCTATAGGATTACATGCCAAAGATATATTCTAAATGCTGAAACTTCAATGGTGCCTAAACATTAAAGCCTAAATTTTCAGACAACTGTAATCTTTTTTGTGTGGCATTAGCTTGATGTCGCCTAAGTGCAGTTTTTGTCTCGCCCGCGACGAAAGGCGCGGAAGGCGAGACATATGCGTACAAAGTATGACGGCGGCGGCGGCGTAAACTTTCATGTTAAGTTTTTGTGATTAGGTCATTTTCTCAGTAACTATAAATGGTAGGTCAATGATATTACTTGACAGTCTGTCGTATGGCTTTTGGTCCTTGACCTCAATTTCATGGTCTAGTGAGCATGTTAAGTTTTTGTGATTAGGTAATTTTCTCAGTAACTATAAATGGTAGGTCAATGATAATTGGTATATAGGTTGGTCTTTGGTAGTACATGACAGTCTGCTATATGGTTTTTGTCTGTGACCTCAATTTCATGGTCCAATGAACATGTTAAGTCTTTGTGCTTATTTAAGTTTCTCAGTAACTATAAGTGGTAGGTCAATGATATTTGGTATTGAGGTTTGTCTTAGATAGTACATGGCAGTCTGTCATATGGCTTTTGTCCTTGACCTCAATTTCATGGTCTAGTGAGCATGTTAAGTTTTTGGGATTAGGTTATTTTCTCAGTTACTCTAAGTGGTAGGTCCATGATATTTGATATATAGGTTGGTCTTGAGTAGTACATGACAATCTGCTATATGGTTTTTGTCTGTGACCCTCAATTTCATGGTCCAATAAACATGTTAAGTTTTTGTGCTTAGTTTAGTCTCTCAGTAACTACAAATGGTAGGTCAATGATATTTGGTATGTAGGTTGGTCTTAGATAGTACATGACAGTCTGTCATATGGCTTTTGTCCTTGACCTCAATTTAATGGTCTAGTGATCATGTTAAGTTTCCCAGTATCTATTATTGTAAGTTAATAATATTTGGTATTTGGGTTTGTCTTAAATGGAACATGATAGTCTGCTGTTTGGCTTTAGCCCTTGACCTCATTTTCACGGTCTAATGAACATGTTCGGTTTCATTTTTCAGTATCTATCAGTTGTCACTGATATTTTCGTTTTTGCAATAGTTGAAATGCAAATATTAACAATTACTCTTTTTAAATTTCTTCAATTAAAGTGCTATTGATTTCATTTGTTATTATAGAATGGACTTATTCAAAGAGGAAAGCCCCAGATAAGGTCAACACCTCATAAACCAAATCATGTGAAGAAAAAAGCTCCACCTTGTCCAGACTGGACATTTCCAGATCTAAAAGTATCAGAACTGTACGGTAGTATTGTGAAACTTGATGCCCCCGATGGCTTTCCTTTCGTCACTACTGATAATCGTACAGTGCAACAACACAACTTTCATAATGCCACCTCCCATGGCAATCAGTCATTTGTACATGGTGTAGACTTCAGTTGTCAGGTGTGGTCACGTCAGAATTACCCCTTCTGGCAGTTTAATAGACAAAGGCGTCCAGTGGACCCAAATGTATCTGATGGTCCAGTCAATAAGACTAGCAATGATGGGATACCTGATATCTTAGATGGGCCTGGAAGCAGAAACAAATCCACCAGTTCATCAAGTAAGATTTTTTACACCCAAATTAAAGGGCCTAGGTTGGCAATGCAGGCCTTGGCTATTTTATTTATTGAAATAGATTTAATAAGTGAATACCGATTGCATTATAAAATTTTGTAAATGTATATGTTAATTTCCAATTCTGCAGAAAATTTTGTTTATAAATGAGTAGAAAAAAACAAAGTAAGGAATTGCTATGTCAGATGAAACACACACCAGGTATCAGATTCAATGTCAATGGAGCAACTTGGTCCTTGGGGTTTTGGTTGTTATGTACTTTTTCCGTCGATCTTATCAAAATAAATGGTGCTACATTGCACCATATAAGCGGGATCAAGTGTGATCAAACACCATCTCAGTATACCTACCACATCTCCATGGAATTTGGATTGGGATGCCTGGTGTGGAACAAATAGGTAAGTGCATGTCTTTGAACAATATGAATTTAAGATCAAGCATTGGTCAAGAAACTAAAAAGTACAAAATAAACAAAAGCAACTTGCAAATGAAAGAGAAAAAATTGCTTTAATATATAATTTTAAAAAGTACTTGTTTTTTAAATGTACCTTGAAAATTGATAGCGATATAAATGTATGTGAGGGACTGTATATTGAAAGTGAATTGCACTTTGCAGTTCACAAACAAGATGATATCCTCCCTATCATACTCAGAAGTAAATTTAGAAAAATACCATCTATGCGTTGGGTATTTTATTATTTATAAACCTGATCAAATGAAGAAATGGAAGTTGATCAAGTTGATGGAAAAGAAAATCAGATCACAGATTTGTTGTTTTACAATTCAGACAGTAATTTGCTCATTTCAGTTTAGATACAGTTTAACTTTTATTTTATGAAATTACCTACTTATTTTTGGATTGAGAGTTAAATTTGCATTAGAATGTGAAAAAAATTGAATTGTTGTATTTACATGTATATATTATAATTTCAGATGACATCGAAACAGATGAACCCCCATATGGACCAGAATATGCTTTAGATGACCCATTTTTGAGATCTTTGACAGATCAACAATTTCCTTTGTTCGAAGAAATATCAAATTTACATAGAAATAATAGAGACATCGATTACTTCAATGAAAACAGTAATTCAAGCAGCAGCGACGCATTTAGCCCCAGTTCAATACATAATCATGATACAGATCTCAATGATATAAATAACATTATCAATGAATATTCAAATTCATCGAGTCCTGGAAGTGCTAAAGTGTTAAATACATTAGAAAAGTGTCGACTATCACCTGATATTACTGAGGTTGCTGATCTTAAGCGTCGAGTAAATGATGGCCAGCCATCGCCACCAAAACAGCCTCACTTGGACATTCCTGGAATAGATGAAGATGGAGACAGGTAAAGTTGAAGCTTTCTTACATGTCCTAACATGGTGGGTTTGTGGGCATGTTGGAAGGTTATATGATTTTCTTTCTTGTATTTAGTTTTGAACTTTTGAATGTAACCATAAGTAGTTTAATGCCATTAGTAAGTCAACTTTTAACAATTGAGTATTAAAAGTTACATTCTTCAGTAGAGTACAGTGAAACCTGTCTTGAGAGACCACCTTTTTTGCCATCAGAAAATGGTCTTTCAAGATAGTTGGTCTTTCAAAAGAGGTTTATTTCATATGAATTTTTCACAGAGTAGAAAAAATGTGGCGGTCTTCCAAAAGAGGTCAGTCTTTCATAACAGAGGTCTCTCAAGACAGGTTTCACTGTACCATTTGGATATTAATTGAAAAACAGATTCATTTTCTATCTAAAGTAATAATGTACATGTATTTCCAAAAAAAAAACATTTAGCATTCAGGTTTTGTGACTTCAAGATGAACAATAATAAAGGGTTTTTAAAGGTTTGAAATACTTATATTATTGTTTATGAAATATTAGAATGTGGGTATGATACAAAATGAATTATTACATGGCATTGTTATTTGTGCAATACATAAAAATTTTGTCTATTGATGTGTACTAATGGTCCTAAAATGGAACAGATTTAGTTTTGCAGCAGCTTAATTAGACTGCCACATTTTCTAAATTTTAAAAATTTTTTGGATCTTGTACAACAATATTTTCTTGGATCAAAATGGAATCTCTTGAATCTTGATGCTTATTTTTAGCATCAAGGATCTGTCTTACATTATAGCTTTTTAATACATTTAATAAAAAAACATTAATGATCATTAATTTCTTACTAAACAGGATGGTGAAACTTGTCTTAGGTGAACCCCTATGATAATATTATAATTGAGAAATTAACTCCATGCCAATTCAATTGCTTATTCACTCCTGACTAAAATTCCAAACTTTTTCTAACCAAACTAATAAATTGCTGAAGAGGGTGTTTATTTTTGACCAGGTTTTACTGTATGAATGACATATACCAAATTTGCAGTAAATCATGGTTCTGCTGTAGAAGTTGACTAAAATGACAAGTCTTGTCTCTGCTATCCAGATAATCATGATAAATATTCTGCTGAAGTGAAATATCCAGGTAAATCCTGCAATTTGATTGGTTACCTTGACAGGGGATATGAGACCGTATCCCCGTGGTAGCAAAACCACAATTTTGAAACACTTTTAATAGAAAAATTATAGCACTTCTAGCAGAATATAAAAGTTATTCGGGCTTCACAGGGGATACGGGTTCATATTCCCTGTCTGTGCCCTATATCCCCTTCGCCTGACGGCTCAGGGGATATAAAACACAGACAGGGAATATGAACCCGTATCCCCTTTGAAGCCCGAATAACTCTTAGAGANATATTGTACTATCTTGATACTGCTGACCAGCTGACTGAGATTATTGACAAACAAAACACAATGTGGAGGGTAAGATTATATTACATGTATTGTGTAGTTTTTAATTTGACATGCAAACGGTCAAACAACTTTTATTTCGAAGAAATTGATTTCTGCCAAATTTGAATGAGATCAAATATGATAAAATTATCCTCTTATTTCATTCAGCTTTATATATTGAGTACCTTGCAAACATTAATTGTGGTGAAAAAGACACATTAAGGCTATATTTGTGGAATTGATTGGTCAGAAAAAATATACTGGTTTTGGGAATGTCCCTAAATCTGTACAACCTAATTAATATCAGAAACATTGTAAAATTATAAATGTTTTTACTATAATTTGTGGTAAAAAATAACAAAATATGGAATTACTGACAATTTAGGTTCTGCAAATGTGCATTTGGACAACTTACATGACTTATGTCTCTTCAAAATCAAAACATTTGGAAATTCCTGTAATGAAATACATGTATGTGTAAAATTTGATAGAGAACACATTACCAAAATGATCTGCAATGTAAATAGAAAAGCCAAAACCAGCTAAGGACAGAGCTATGCAAGAGGGAGATACTCCTTTGTTTTGAACAAAATTTTAGTAAATTTTGATATTGTAAGTAAAATTGGTTTTCGGGCCAGCACAGAAGTACTGACTTCTGGGTTGGTGAATACGCTCAGGAACTAACAGTCTATCAGTAGAGGCATTAGCCCAGTGTAAATAAATAACAAAATTATTGAAGTTACTGACAATTAAGTTTCTGCAGATGCACATTTCGACAACTTTGTGTCTTCAGTGCAGATCAAATCAAAAATATTTGTAAAACAGTGCACCATACTTTATAAGAAGTTTAGCAAAATAGCAATATGCAGAGAAAAGTAGATTATGGATTTTCAGAAAAAGTACAAATAACAAAGAAGGCAATTAAAAACATTTTAAGGACATTTTGCTCAAATGGCTAAAATCCACAACTGTTTTCTGTGGTAGCAGACTAGCAGTATAATACTCCAGTGGGAGTCTTTTGCCATAACTTTAGGTTTAACAGAACATAAAAGTATATTAAGGTGCAGTAACTTTGTATAGATACTTACTGTTCAAGTTTTTTGATTGCAGACTGCATTGTTTTTAGCAGTATTGTTTGAGAAAGCAGAATTTGTCCAGTGTCTGTTGGACCATGGAGCTAATCCTAATATTCAGGGGAAGGTGAGTTCTATATAATTCATTATGGTCACAAATTCTGTACAATACCATACAATATCTTTTATTTCCAAAGAATGGGCCCACATGGGGCATGACAAATACATTTATACAACATAAACTGTACATGTACGATGCAAGTAAGTTTAATCAGTATAAAATCTAGAACAAAGGTTCATCATTGATGCATTTGTTGAGACAAAACAAAACAATGCATATTAATTTAACAATAGGAAGGACGCACAATTCAATGTAAATACAAAATCATTATGATGTAGTTATCATACATGTGATATCTCCCGGATCTTGGGAGAGTCTCCCGTTTTCAAGCCCTGAAATTTATCTGTAAATTTCCACATTTGACTGAAAAACTCCCTTATTTGGTTTGTAAAAAATAATATGAAAAGTAAGCTGTTTTGTACCCTATAATGCTATCAATCAGTTGTGCTTGGTTGATTTCTCATTGAATTTAAAGGTAATTAATGATATTTTGCTGTTTTAAATAATCACAGGTGTCATGTATAGCCTCTAGGAACATGGCCTTGATTTAATTATCGTCTAGTTGTTTTACGAGTCACAATGTTTACATGTAGTCAAAGTTGCATGTGAAAGCCCAGTTAAGGAATTTAGGACATGTAATACTCATATATTAGACAATAAATATTGTTTGTTTAATGTTATAAGCCCTGATATTCACAATATCAAGACATAAAACGGACAAATATTGTCTAAACTTCCAATGGTTCAATTAAGCAATGATGTCCTGAGTTATGTCCCCTTATAGTGTGTATAGACCAAAAAACACTTTCAGATGTTACCTTTAATTAAGATCATTTATCAATTCTTCAGAAACGAAAAGTTAAATCACTTATAAGAATTTTTATTGGATTTTACTACATATTGTGTAAATATTTGCTAATTTAAAAATATTAGTATACTCAATGAAATAATATTAGAAACATTTATATATAAGAAATGATCCCTAAGAGTGAAATTACACTACATTTATCGAAATGTGTCCCAGTTTGATAATGGAATAAATTCTGTTCCAAATGTAGCATGCATTGATCTGTTTCATACATTATCAAAGGAAAGGAGAAAGGGCTGAGCCTATCCTCTCCATTTAGAACTGGTTTTGCATGTGATAAGCACTAGTGAATCATAAAAATATGGTTCATGTTTGATCTGTTTCGTTTTATGTACTCATTTTAACATATTTAAATCCATCGAAGAGTAAAAATCGTCCGCTAAAACTGACCTGAAAAAAATGTCCCTCATTGACCCCTCAATCTCCTGGTTTTTGGAGGGAGATCTCCTGATCCTGACCTTATCACATGTATGACAGTTATATTTCAATTGCACTTTCCTTTAGATGAATCACATACTGGAAACATATTAATAAAACATAAAACCTGTTTTCAAAGAATATCATTTTCTTCACTAGTCTTTAAAAATACACAAAATTATCTTCACTTCTTAATGTTGAAAAAGATGGTATAACTTCATATTATTCCTGTATGCAATTGAATCTATCTCAATCATAATCTTTACATTCATTTCAGGAATGTACTTCATTTTAACTTTATTTACCGGTAGATCTTTGATTTATAATTTGAAATTTTTAATTTACTAAAATTTGTAGAAAAAGTTGGCCTATATTTAAACAGATATAGATTTCCTGCACATATTACTTCTTTACTTTGTCATTAAGATGTTCAAAGTTCTTTGGTTCTCAGTTTCATAGAAACTGATGAGGGAGAGAGGTGATTTTTTTATTTGCCAAAAATGTAGTGAGGGGTGATTTTTTATTTTTATTTTATTGAAATTGTAAAAAAAAAGGTCAGTAAGGGCTTTTTTCAAGCCTCCAACTAGATGAGCGAGGTCTTGAGAACCAATAGATTAATTTTTCATGGCCTTAGTACATGTTTTTTTTTCTTTTCTTGTCCTGATGATTGTTCCCTGACAATATACCATGTATATAATTAAAGGCATATCAAATAGGAAATATTAATCAGATTAATAGAAAATTGTATCCACAGTGTATGTTTTGTATACTTGTAGGCACATCGAATGGTAGATACATATGATTTACGGACACCCTTACAGGTATCTGTTGAAAGGGGAGATGATTCAATTGAAATTACTAAAATGCTACTTGAATCTCCCGATATCAACGTCAATGACAGAAGTGAAAGTGACCGTAAGTATTTCAAAGATTCTGTCCAAATTTTAGACAGATTGTTGAGATATTTGAACCATAATACAGTTTATAGTGAACCTTAGAAAATAAAAACAAAAAACAAGAACAAACCAAAAAACTTCATAATGATAACTTCTGTAAAGTGTTGTTTATAAGATCAAATTTTTAATAAAAAACTTTGTCAATGTATTTTTTTGACTAACTCTTTTGACTGAGTAAACCAGCATAAAAAACTTTGACAAAAAAAACTTTAAAAGACTTTGAGGGAGTTTGATGGAATAGTACTCCATCATATTTATCTTACAACTGTTATGCACTTTGATTGGAATTGACCAATCAGAATGTGTTCTTGTAATTTCAGTCAAGAACTTTTGATTGTGTACACATTGTGTACACAGGCACCTTAGTTGAAGCTTTCTTGTCAAATATTTATATCAAAATGTGAATATACTCTGGACATCTTTACAATCATTTTAACTTAACATGCACTTAAGCTGCTATTTCTGATGTTTGCAAAGAAGTAAAAAATATAAACCTAAAGTTGGTTCAAAATAAATTAGTAACATATCTGTCCAGTTTTTGAAAATATAATAACTAAAACCTAGTTATAGTTTATAGTTATAGTTTATACATGTAGTTTATAGCCTGATCAAATTAGCAATAAAGAAATACAATTTTTCTGTTACTATTGGGAGACTGGCTATAAAGCTCTTGAGTTGTTGAATAACACAGTGTTTGACAGTCCATCCATTGATTTTAAGCAGTCCAATGGTAAATTTTGAAGTGCATCATTCCAGTACAGATTTTTGACTTTGTGTCAGATTTTCAGATTTTATCCACATGTGATAATGTTCAATGTTCTGACATACTGTAACTCCAATTTCAAATTCTTAACATTCTAAATCTGATGAATGACCCCTATAAGTGAGATACACTTCACTGGACGTGGTATTTGTGTTTTAGGATTAACAGCACTACAGATTGCCTTACTGTCACATAGATTACCTAGTGAAACAAGGGAAGGACATGACTGTACACAGACCATACGATTACTTATAATGCATGAAGCTGATACAGATTTAGGGGTATAATTAATTACAAGTGATCTGTTTATGATTGTGAATTTATTTATTAGGGCCCGGCCATGAAATGGAGGCACTCTATAGTAAACAGCCCATCCGTCTGTCTGTCCATCCATCTGTCTGTCTGTTTGTCCAACCCTCCATCTGTCTGTCTGTCAGCATTTTCTATGTCGTATGTTAACTCAAGATTGCCTTCACCAATTTTTATGATTTTTTCTACTAAAAGTTGAACTTGACCAAAGGAAACTCCTTTTTGTTTTTTTAGAAAAATCAGAAAATGATTTTTGGGAAAAAACTTCATTTTTATATGAAAGAGTGCATATTTTGAGAATTAGCTCTATGATGTAGGATTACTTAAGATTGCCTTCAGGGATTTTAATGATTTTGACAATCAAGTTTGGACTTGACCAAAGGAAGCTGCCTTTTATTTTTGAGGAAAATCTGAACATGATTTTGGGGGAAAAACATCATTTTTACATGAAAAAGTGCATATTTTGAGAATTAGCTCAATGTTGTATGATAACCTGAGATGGCCTTCAGGGATTTTAATGATTTTGATACACTAGGTTGATCTTGACCAAAGGAAGCTCCCTTTTGTTTTTTAGGAAAATCCAAAACAATTTTTGGGGAAAACTTAGTTTTTATATGAAAAAGTTCATATTTTAAAAATAAGTTCTATGTTATATGATAACTTGAAATGACTTCACAGATTTATATAAGTTTTATGCACTTTGTTGGACTTGATCGAAAGAAGGTTCTAATGATTTTGAGGAGAATCATAAAACATTTTGGGGGGAAAACTTAGTTTTTGTATGAAAAAATTCATCTCTGTCATATGATAACCTTAAATGACCTTCATATATTATTTTCAATGTTTTAATTTGATCTGAACAGATTAGACATAAGTTGTCAAAGTGTCCATATGCAGAAATTAAATTTACAATAACTTAGGGTTTTGTTAGTTATGTTTTCCCACCAAAATTGTTTTATAATTTCCATGAAATTCTGCAAACAGGTTTTTGGGAAACACAAGAGGGCGGGGCCCTTTCTGACTTTGTCAGTATTCTAGTCTTTCTTGAGATCAGCCTTGTTGTATTTAGCACAAAGATTTTTTTTTGTAAATTAATGAAAATTTTAAAATGAAATCATTGGTATAAAGATTAGCAAGGATTAAGCAGCACTGATATCCAGGAAGGAAAACCCACCCAAAAATAGAAAATAGGGAAAAGAAAAAAAAATTATACAGAATATTGAATCTTTTTGATACAAAACCTAAAGAATATCAAAATACATTGTAATTATACATCAATATCAGTTAATAGAAGATATGGTACTGTTTAGTGGTAATAAAAGATATGGTACTGTTTAGTGATAATTTTACTTGAAGGATACCCTGTAAATCTTTTAAAAATCAGTTTGATGTATTAATTCAATTGGATTTGATAAAGAAAATAAATATCTAGGTGATCCAAAGTTTGGTTGGTTCAAGTGCTATATTCTATTTAAATTTTTTCCATTGAAATGTATGGGTAAGGCTGTTCCAGAAAAATTGACATGGGAGTCTTTGAAGGCACTTTTTATTGACCCCCACCACCCATAGAATCCCTCCCCATATGAACAATACAAAAAGATGATGAAAACACGACCACCTACAGTAATTTAAATAAAGTGCCTTCAAAGGGTACCAGAACAACTTTTCTGGAACAGCCCAAAATAGTTTTTGATTCACTGATTTTCTACACTGGTCAAAATGAATAACTCCAAAAAATTGTAAAAAAAGTGGGTGTTTTGTATCCGTAGATTTATTTTCAATAATTTCTTTTTTATTTGTAGGAGGACAGAAGCAGCAAAACTCCATTAATGTTAGCCATAGATTCCTGTGATCTCAGCCTTGTCAAGTTATTCATCAACTGTGACACGGAGAAAAACCCAGAGATGATTCGATCAAAAATGAATGCCACAACACGATCAGGAGATACAGCCTTACACATTGCTGCAGGTGCTAATTACCCACGAAAAAAGAAATGTAATTTGTTACGACTCCTAGTAAACAGTGGTGCAGATAGTAGCATTGAAAACAATGAAAAGGAGAAACCAGAGAGTATTACAACCAAAGATCTGGTAGGTTTATTTTACGAAAGGATATGAAGTAAATGAACATGAGACCATACACTCATCTGTTTGTCTTAGTGTTGGAAACTTTAACCTTCACTACAACTTTTGAACTATGTAAGATAGACTTTTCATATTTGGCAAGTGTATAGGTCTAGTCAAAAGGAACACAAATGTAAGAAAAAATTAGGTCAGGTCAAAGGTGAAGGTCACAGAGGTCTAGACATGCTTCTGGGGGCATATGTAGTGTTTCACAAACACATCTTGTTTAATTTTGCAAATTTACAATTACTGAAACATTCTTTTCTCCCATATTTTACTCAACTGTGTTAAAGTTGCTGACATTCAGTGTACACTTTACAGTCTCTGAAAAAAATGTATACAAGTGTCCATGCCAATGAAATAACTGTATTTTTAATGTAAATAATTAATCTACATATACATGTATATTGTTAATTTAAGTTGAAAATACTTTATGTAGTCCAAATTTCCAATGTTAATGAAATACTGTAAACGGGAAATTTTCGCGGCAGTTTTATTTTCACGTTTAGAATGGAAGCGCGAAAAGAAAACAGCACGAAAATACTTGTCTTTTATTGAAGTCAATGATCAACAATTTGGCAGCGCGAATTCAAAACTGCGAGAACTAAAATCCTGTCAATTGACCACGAAATAAAGACAGTGCGAAAATTAGAATCAATGCTATTATATGCCATTTGTTTTATTTGTACAAAGTTTTACAGTTTTAGAAAGTTTCTGTTTTAAAACCTTTAAATACTGCTCAACAGAAACCTTATTTTGACTGACTGAATGTAATAATTTTGTTTCTATAATTTCAGTGGAAGGAAGCATTCAAATGTTAGAAGAGAATAAAAAGAATGACCAGCTTCGAGATTAAATTTATGCAATCTCAAAATGGGCATTTACTGCATAAAATATAAGTCTGTGTAACAATCTGTTTATCACATTAGTTGTTAAAAAACTGATTAAATCTTTGGCTGTTTTTATAAAAAATCTTGCATACAAAATTGGTCACAAAACTTTAACATTTTATGTACATGTATTAAATTATATTTGTTGTAAGATTATTTTTTGGTGAAAATAACAAATGTAAATTAGATTTATAACCAAAACATATGTACAATGCTGTTATTTACTGGTTGTTTTTGTTGTTCTACTGGCTGAGTACCCATTCTCGACAGGTACCCAATCTCGCCAGGTACCCATTCTCGACAGGTACTCAAACTCGCCATGCACAACTTTTCTGTCAACTAGAAAGGGTCGGTTAAAATTCATTTCACGAAAAAAATCTCAAAATTTTGTGTAGAAATAGTTAGTTACGAGATTGGGTACCTGGCCAGAATGGTTGCTCAGCCAGTACTGTTATGAAATATTGTTATGAATTTTAGAAATCATCATTATTATTGTTAGAGTGTATATTTACTAGTTGTACTGTGATTTTTGTTATGTTATAAGAATTATATATAATCTTTGATAATTATTCTACTTACAGAGAGTTTGATCAAAATAATTGTCCTTATTACATGGGATATTAATGCATGTTATAAATGTGACTTTGGAATTGATTTGAAACATGAAAATTCAGAAAAAGTAACAAACATTCCCTTTACAAATGTACATATATATGAATTCAGTTAATGCAGTTGAAGATCTGTGCCATACTTTTACGGAAAAAATTTCTGGCACCCCTTAGCAGAAAGTCTGGTTCTGCCGCTGTATACAATAATTTTTCTTTGATACTGTATGTGTAAACTGTACTGTCGTTGATATAGGTGCAATAGTTTTCACAAATAAACATCAAACATTGAAAAGGCAAAGGACAAGATGCGATAAGGGGCTTATTTGGCCCTGAATTTTGGTGATTTTTTAAGTTGCATCTGAATATTTTCTCTTATGTTCGTTTAAAACTTCAGAACCCATTAAGGAAGAAAATACAAAATAAAGACTCCATGACGTCACTGTAGGTACAGTTCTTATGTCATGTTAAAGCTACTTTTGAACTTTTTCATAGAAATACAAGGCATATTTTCGAACGGTTTCCCAATCGGAAATAAAGAGCACATTCAAGAACCAATTAGATAATTTACCAGCTTGTTAGTACAAATGCGTTGGACCTCCCATATAAATATTTTTGTGGTTCTTGCAAGTGCTCTATGTTTCCTCTTAAGACAAAGTAGTCAGAATTTGTCATTTTTTGACAAAATGTGCAATTTGTCCCATTTTCTACACTGAAAAACTTTGTAATAGTACATCAATACTTGAATTATCTTCCTGTTAACTGTTCACCTATGACGAAAGAACATTTCAACAAAAAAAATTGTGAATTTAATCAATCTGATTTTTTAAGGCCAAATAAGACCCTTACCGCACATACTCCTTTCCTGTTCTTGCCAGAAAATTTGCTTATTGTGTCTCTTTTATGAAATAAGTATATGAAAAAAGATTTAAAAGAGATTTTTAATAAATATCAAAATTATTTTCTTGAATTTTATAAATGTAATTTATGCAATATAGGTTGTTTCATTTAATCAGTAGTTTCATGGGGATATGGTTTAGTTGTAAAGTGAACAAATGTAAATATTCCATACTCATCCTCTAAAAATCATTCATAGCTAACATGCTCTTTAGAAATGCCATACAGCTGCATGCTATACTGTTTTGCTTCACAATAACACTATCTTGGTTTATACTTTGAGGTATAGAAACCTGGAAAAATCCATGCACAAGGGCCAATACAGTAGAAATGGTTATTTTTGTGCGATTTTATTTTTGCAGAATAAAATTTTTGCCATTTCTTTTTTTTCACTGCATAGAGTCTCATATACATGTAAATTATATTTATGATATGTAAATTTCCTGAAATATGGGACTTTCAAGATAGGAACTCTCATGTAATAGAAGGCTGAAGCGATCTCTTTAAATACCAGTGAGATGGAGTGACTGGATTCTTGATCTATTGAAGTAAATATATACAATGTATATACCACATAAAACACAAAATATTTATGAAATTGAAGTGTATATTTTTAATTGTTCCTACATGACAAGTCTTTTAACTAAATTTTAATTGACAAAAAACAATTCACTTGAAGCGCTACAACAGATTGAATATAAACCACTCTTTAGCTCAACAGTGTTCATTAACTGGTTATTCCCTCTCAATGTATTGATGAATTGTTTTTTTTTTCGTATAGTATCAGAAATGTATTTCAGGTTGAACACAAATCAGATGTCCGTATTGGAATTGCCGCGCAAAAGTGAAAATTAAGTACCCGCAAAAATAACCAGTTATAGGATATTTCATGCAGATAAAATTAGCTCATAAACGCAAAACAACCTGAATTTTCATTAGTGACTCCAATTTAAACAAGCCTGCAGTTGGAATGAATTGTTTTGAGATTAGTTTGTAAATACAGTCATGTACTTCATTAAAAAATACATCTCTTGTAAATAAAATCAGCAATTTTTTTTTACATATCATGTGTTATGCATATTTTTCTGCCGACTCTGTTATCATATTTTTAAATTAAATTCAGTTAATTCACCATTTATGTACTTTTCAAGTTAGGATAATTGTAAGTGTAGTAATTTTGACTTGTGTGATACAGCAATATTCTTATGTATTCTTTATTAAAAACACTCATTTTAAACTGAAGAATTTTTACTCACTGATATAAATGTTCAGAGATGTACCGTATTATGACACAATCAACAACAATATTGTGAGTACTTTCCAAAAATAATTTATTACCTTGGCCACCATATAAGATCAAATTAAAAACAATTGGGGTTTTATGTCTTGTTTAATTTTTTAAACTTTCATTTATGTGAATAGTATCCAGAAATTGTATTTTTGACTAAATTACCTTGCATATAATAAATTTAGTTCTTGTCAAACATTAATTAGGAAACAATTTCAAAAAAGGATAGTACTAAGAATTTGCATTTTGGACAAAAGTATATCTCATGGTTCTGATGGTTCTGGTCCAAAAATAATTACGCAACAATTAAGGTAGTTTCTTTTCTTTTTCAAAGATAATGTCATTTTTTGTCATCAATTCATTGTATATGTTTACTTGCCATGTTTTTGCATCATTAATAGTCTTGGTTTAACATAAATATAACATATAGAATCTTCGTTATACATTTGCACTTGATTTTGTGACATAGTATCCAGGTTTATAGAAATCAGTAATGTTAACCTTTTTAGCTCCCTTTGCAAGTCTTTTTACTGTAAGTTGGCTTTTGATTCTCATAAATCACTGTGCCAATATAAAAAAAAATAAAATTTTATTTAGTTTTTTTTGTGTGTTCTTTTTATAAAGAAATAAAAGTCAACACAAAATCAAAGATGTAACGTAAGATTTTTTATGTTTTTTCACAAAGGAAATTTAAAACCATATTTTAAAAAGCCCACACAGAAGTATGTTCATCTTTGGTTTTTCTCCATATTTGTATGTATGATAAATAGTGTGGAAAAGATGTTTTTAACTTGAGACATTATTTTGTTCCAGATAATTATTCAGCACAGGGTTATTTATACTATATATTTATTTTCTATATTTTAAGAGTATTTTTTTCAAAAAGAGGAATTTTGTTTAGTGCAATGTAGTTTTTTTTTTTTTTCGGCCACTAAACAAGATTTTAATTCCAAATGCTAAAGCAGAAAAAATTTGCCTTTGAAAGTGAAAGTGCATAAAAAATTTCGATTTTTATATACATTTAATTGATATGTAATTGATGATATATAGGTATTTAAGTATCTGCTAGTGGCAGCTTGTTGAAGTTAATACAAACTTTTTCCACACCGTGTTAATTTTATAAACAGTTGCAAATTTATGTATCCATATAGGCTATAATGCTGTTGTTGTCAACATTTGTCTTATTATAAACACTTAATTTCTAGTATATAAATTTTTTTAATTTAACTTTACTCTTTCTTCTCCTTTTGAGACATTAGTTTTGTCCCTCCTTTTTATTCCTGGTAGCTATTCATGACGTTTTGTAAACAGCTCATGGTATTTCATTGGATTTTTCTAGGAATGTCTTGGCTTTTGCTTCAATTTAAAAAGACAGTATTCATATTCTTAATTATGCTTGAAGTCACTGGTGTTTTTACCTGTCTTTCATGGTGAAAGCAGGTCTGGAAGTTGCTTGACTTTGTCCATTTGTCTGTCAGTCTTTCCCTATGTCTGTCTGGATTTGGGACACCAAGTTTGCATAATCTGAAAGTCCAACACCCTATACCCGATACTTCTAAATCTATGCAGTTTTTCTGGACAGACGATGTAAAAATTTGCACTTTATGTTTTTTGCAGTTTGAATAAATATTGTCACCTTATTGAACTTTTCCACTGTTGAACTTGGTCATTTTTTTTCGGGTCATATTCTAAAATGACGATACCAAGTTTGCGTAACCTGAAATTCTTACACCCTTTATCTCATGTTTGATGCTTCTGAAACTTTGCACAGTTGTTAAGGGCATGCTGAAGATTTGAACTTGATAAATCTTTTACAAACGTGGAAATGTATCCTTTTACCATTTAAGGAGAATGAGGCTCCGTTTTCAGAAGCATTTCATATCTTTTAGTTTAATAGATACAAAATCTGATAATTTTTAAATAATATTTTTCATATTTTAAGGCATATAAGGAAAATGAAGAAAAACAGAGAGAACAGTTTCCTGCAAAAACTTTGATGTGTTATATATATATATATATAATACTTAATGGATTTTCAGTTTGTTTGAATATATTGTTTTACTAGTTTTTCAAAACATTAGTATTAGTTATTTTTCATTTTAATTACAAATATTTGAAACTTGTACAACTTTTAGTAAAACGCTTAACAATTTATGTAACTTGCATCCACAACAATGTTTCTGTTTTTTGTCTAAAAATATTCTTATTATCATGCTGTGTTCTGTGCGGCTGTTTATTGTTGGTTATGAAATAAGAAGCTTTATCATATTGTTATATACATGTATATGCATAGTATTTTTTCAATGAATATTTACATTTTCAATAAAGTTTTTGAGATTTGAAAGATCTTGCTTTCATAACCACATTGAAAGTTTTGTGATACATGTTTTACAAGACAGAAATTTTTATGATAATTAGATGTGTATAAAGTAAATGCTGGTAACATACTTTCATGCATGTTAGTTTTGGTCATTCCTTGGAAACAATCCCATTTGTCTGTTCAGAGGGTATATTGTCTGTGAACACAACTGCTTCTTTACTTTTAGAGTAAGGGAATCTTTTTAGAAAGATTGTACATTGAGATCTATCTAAAAAAATCTGTGACTTAACATGCACTAAGATACCTTTGTTTCAAATATCAATACAAAATACAATGAACCTGTACAAACTAACCACCTGTCTTAACAGAACAAAACACATTGTCCAACAGTTTTTAGCTCACCTGACCCAAAGGGTCAGTGTGAGCTATTGCCAGCACTTGGCGTTTGTCGTGTGCTAAACTTTTCACATTTACATCTTCTCCTATGAAACAATTGAAGCAAATTCAACCAAACTTTACTGGAATCATGTATGAAAGGTCTTTTACAAAGATTGCTCATTTTGTTCCTATCCGACAAAAAACATGGCCGCCAGCACGGAACTTAGGTTTAAGATTGGACCCTATAGGAAAAATCACATTTTCATCTTCTCCTCTGAAACAACTAAAGAAAATTCAACCAAACTTTACAGGAATGATGAACTAAAGGTCCTTATCAAAGATTGCCCATTTCGTTCTGATCAGACAAAAAACATGGCTGCCAGCAAGGAACACAGATTAACATTGGACCCTATGGGAAAATACTCTGAAACCATTGAAGCAAATTCAACCAAATGTTACAGGAATGATGTACTTAATGTCCTTATCAAAGATTGCTCATTTAGTCTGAAACGATAAAAAACATGGCCGCCAGCATGGAACACAGATTAACATTTAACCCTATGGGAAAATCACATTTTCATCTTCTCCTCTGAAACAACTAAAGCAAATTTCAACCAAACTTTAGAGGAATGATGAACTAAAGGTCCTTAACAAAGATTGCTCATTTCATTTTGATTTGACATTAACATGGCTGCCAGCACGAAACTAAAGTTTAACATGGGAACTTATGGGAAAAATCACGTTTTGATCTTCTCCTCTGAAATGGCTGAAGCGAATTCAACCAAACTTTACAGGAATGGTGTACTAAGGTCCTTAACAAAGACTGCTCATTTTGTTCCTATCCGCTTAAAAAACATTGCTGCCAGCACAGAACACAGATTAACATTGGACCCTATGGGAAAATCACATTTTCATCTTCTACTCTGAGACCACTGAAGCAAATTCAACCAAGCATATGAAAGGTCTTTTACAAAGATTGTTAATTTTGTTCTGATCAGACAAAAAGCATGGCTGTCAGCAAGGAACACAGATTAACATTGGACCCTATGGGAAAATACTCTGAAACCATTGAAGCAAATTCAACCAAACGTTACTGGAATGATGTACTAAATGTCCTCAGATTGCTCATTTCGTTCTGATAAAAAAAACATGGCTACCAGCATAGAACATAGTTCAACATTGGACCCTATGGGAAAATCACATTTTCATCTTCTCCTGTGAAACCACTGAAGCAAATTCAACCTAACTTTACAGGAATGGTGTATGGAAGGTCCTTTACAAAGATTGCTCATTTCGTTCCGATCCGACGAAAAACATGGCCGCCAGCGCGGAACTTAGGTTTAACGTTGGACCCTATGGGAAAAATCACATTTTCATCTTCTCTGAAGAAACCGTTGAAGCAAATTCAGCCAAACTTTACAGGAAAAATTCAACCAAACTTTACAGGAATGATATCTGGAAGGTCTTTAACAAAGATTGCTCATTTTGTATTTAGTTATTTGTAACAATGAGATAGAAAACATGGCCACCAACACAGAACACAGTATAACATTGAACCCGATGGGAAAAATCACATTTTCATCTTCTTCTCTTAAACCGCTGAGGCAAATTCAACCAAACTTTACAGGAATGATGTACGGAAGGTACTTAACAAAACTCTGCTCCTTTCTTTTTGATCCAACAAACTAGAGGCTCAGACACTGAGCCTGTATCGCTCACCTGACAAAATGCTGAACAGCAGGGTTTGATGTTCTGAATGGTGGCCATGTTTTTATGCGAACTTCCCCAGCCAAAATAAACTATGTTCTGTGCTGGCGGCCATGTTTTTATTGGTTGGAATGAAATAAGCAATCTTTGTTAAGGACCTTTAGTACATCATTCCTGTAAAGTTTGGTTGAATTTGCTTTAGTGGTTTCAGAGGAGAATAAGAAAATAAGAATTTTCCCATAGAGTCCAATGTTAAACTATGTTCCATGCTGGCTGCCATGTTTTTTATCGAATCCAATTAAAATGAGCAATCTTTGTAAATGACTTCAGTGCATCAATCCTGTAAAGTTTGGTTGAATTTGCTTGAGCAGTTTCAGAGGAGTTGACGAAAATGTGATTTTTCCCATAGGGTCCTATGTTAAACCTAAGTTCTGCACTGGCGGCCATGTTTTTTATGGGATCAGAACGAAATGAGCAATCTTTGTAAAGGACCTTCCATACATCATTCCTGTAAAGTTTGGTTGAATTTGCTTGAGTGGTTTCAGAGGAGAAGATGAAAATGTGAATTTCCCATAGGGCCAATGTTAAACTAAGTTCCGTGCTGGCGGCCATGTTTTTTGTCGAATCCGATTAAAATGACTAATCTTTGTAAATGACCTTCAGTGCATCAATCCTGTAAAGTTTGGTTGAATTTGCTTGAGCAGTTTCAGAGGAGTTGATGAAAATGTGATTTTTCCCATTGGGTCCAATGTTAAACCTAAGTTCCGCGCTGGCGGCCATGTTTTTTATCGGATCGGAACAAAATGAGCAATCTTTGTAAAGGACCTTCCATACATCATTCCTGTAAAGTTTGGTTGAATTTGCTTCAGTGGTTTCAGAGGAGTAGATGCAAATGTAATTTTCCCATAGGGTCCTATGTTAAACCATGTTCCGTGCTGGCAGCCATGTTTTTTGTCGTATCAGAACGAAATGAGCCATCTTTGTTAAGGACCTTAGGTACATTATTCCTGTAAAGTTTGGTTCAATTTGCTTCAGCCTTTTTAGAGCAGCAGATGAAAATGTGATTTTTCCCATAGGGTCCAATGTTAAACCTAAGTTCCGCGCTGGCGGCCATGTTTTTTATCGGATCGGAACGAAATGAGCAATCTTTGTAAAGGACCTTCCATACATCATTCCTGTAAAGTTTGGTTGAATTTGCCTCAGTGGTTTCAGAGGAGAAGATGAATATGTGAAAAGTTTAACGGACGGACGGACGGACGACGGACGCCAAGTGATGGCAATAGCTCACACTGACCCTTCGGGTCAGGTGAGCTAAAAACATGGTTCCAGTGCAGAAGATAGTTTAACATTGGAGCCGGTATTAGAAAACTATCCTTTTCATTATCTTCTCTGAAACTATTCAAGCAAATTTAACTAGATGTATTGAAGGTCCTTTGCAAAATTACTCATTTCAATAGGATCAGACAAAAACAGAGATGCTAATAGAGAACATAGCTAAACATTAGACCCCATTGGTAAAAACATTATTTTTGGTCATGCATGGCATAGAAGCATTTTGTCAGATGAGCGATACAGGTTCAGTCTCTGAGCCTCTAGTTTGGTTTTGACACGCCTCACTGGAATTATTTAATCAAAGGTGTATATGTATTCTAGTTTTACTATCTGGCTTTTAATGAAAGATGCAAAGAGAAAGACATATTTATTTCAACTTGGACATCATGGTAATATGGGGGAAACATGATTTAAGCGATTTTTTTTAACCGATTGCTGACTTTTAAGGATGCTTTCAATAATAATAATTGACAGTTTTGATTTAGAGTGACATTATCCACCAAGGATACCAAAGCAAAGTGGTAGAAAAGGTAAAAATCAAGAATAAAAAATCTTAAACATGCAAATATAGAGGCAATATTAATGGACATAAAAGCATGGTTCCATTGCTTGTTATACCCCCGCTTAGAAAAAGCGGCAGGTATATAGTGATGGTGGTGACCGTCCGTCAGTGCGTCACACATTTTTGGTCACAGTTTTCTCAGCTTGTTTATGTTGGAATGATTTCATTTTTGGTCAGAAGTTTGATTATGGCGAGTTGTAACATGTAAGCTATTTTCGGGTCTGTCGTGTTGCTACTTTCTGTTTGCCGATATGTTGGAAGTTTTACTATAACACACTATGGATGGGAAATTTTTATCACAGTTTTCTAAGCTTGTATATGTTGGAATGATTTCATATATGGTCAGAAGCTTGATTATGATGAGTTCTAACGTGTAAGCTATTTTCGTGTCTACCAGGTTTCTACATCCTGTTTGCCGATATGTTGAAGTTTTACTATAACACACTATTGATGAGAAATTTTGGTCACAGTTTTCTCAGCTTGTATAAGTTGGAATGATTTCATATTTTTTCAGACGCTTGATTATGATGAGTTGTAACGTGTAAGCTATTTTCGGGTCTGTCGTGTTGCTACTACCTATATGCCGATATGTTGAAGTTTTACTATAACACACTTTGGATGAGACATTTTTGTCACAGTTTCTTCAGCTTGTATATGTTTGAATGATTTCATATTTGGTCAGAAGCTTTATTATGATGAGTTCTAACGTATAAGCTATTTTCGGGTCTACCGTGTTGCTACTTCCTGTTTGCTTATATGTTGAAGTTTTACTGGATGAGAAATGTTCGTCGCAGTTTACTTCAATTATATGGGTGGGAATGATTTCAAATTTGGTCTAGAGCTTTATGATAGTGAGCTGTAACGTTTAAGCTATTTTGAGATCTGCCGTAATACCACTTCCTGTTTTCCGATATGTTGAAGTTTTACTATAACCATTTATGGATGAGAATTTGCGTCACAGCTTATTTGGCTTCTGTATGTGGGAATGATTTCAAATTTGGACTGGAGCTTCATAATAATGAGTTGTAATGTTTAAGCCATTAACAGGTCTGTTGTGCATGCACTTCCTGTTTGCCGATTCTTTGATGTTTAACTATAACTAAACTAAATATGTATTACCACTTCCTGTTTTCTTGGCTTGTGTGATTGAGGGAGATTTCAAATTGGTCTGGACAACTGTTTAAAGAATTGTATTACACTTTGAAAGCGGGAGTGTTCATTTGTGGCCCAGTGGACCACAGTACTTCTAGTTTTTACCATGTATTTGTAGAGAATTTGTCTACTGTGCAGTATTCCATATCCTTTCATTGTTAATTATCCCCCCACCCAACAGCATTAGGGAGGGGATATAGAATCTCGCCCGTTAGTGCGTTTGTCCCTCCTCAGGTTAAAGTTTGCCTTAAGGTTATATATGTGATACTACATGTGTCACATCAATCATCTATGGTAAGTGGATGCGTCTTGGAGAGTAATGCTGCTTCAAATTATAATTGGGTCAATCTGACCTACATTCTATGCTTCAATGACTAAGGTTAAAGTTTGCGTTAAAGTTAATATCTGATAAACAACATGTGGCACATCAATCATCTTTGGTCAGTTGATGCGTCTTAGTGATGCTGCTTCAGATGATAACAGGGTCACTTTGACCTACATTTTATGGTTCAATGACTCAGGTTAAAGTTTGCGTTAAGGTTCATATCTGAGATACTATATGCGGTACATCAATGATCTTTGGTCAGTGGATGCATCTTGGAGAGTGATATTGCTTCAGATGATTATTGGGTCACTCTGACTTACATTTTATGTTTAAATTACTCAGGTTTAAGTTTACGTTAAGGTTCATATTTCAGAAACTACATGTGGCACATCAATCATTGGTCAATGGATGCCTCTGGAAGAGTGANCTGTGTTTCCATAGATCCCCATATGACTAGGGATCCAAACATAAATGACTTCTTTGCCTAATGCTACAAGTGATTTGTAGAATTCGGCTATTTTCAAAATAATTGGGTGTTTTGTTTTTCGACTTTCACTCTGACTTACATTTTATGTTTAAATTACTCAGGTTTAAGTTTACGTTAAGGTTCATATTTCAGAAACTACATGTGGCACATCAATCATTGGTCAATGGATGCCTCTGGAAGAGTGATGCAGTTTCAGATGATAATTGGGTCACTCTGACCTACAGTTTATGCTACAATGACTCGGATTGTAGTTTGCGTTAATGTTCATATCCGAGATACTTCATGTGTCAAATCAATCATCTTTGGTCAGGGGATGCATCTGGAGAGTCTTGCAGCTTCAGATGATGATTGGGTCACTTTGACCTACATTTTAAACTTGACTGACTTGGGTTAAAGTTTCCATTAATGTTCATGAATATCTGAGATACTACATATTACAAATCAATGATCAGTGGATGTACCTTCGACATTCATACATCTTTAGATTATATTAGGGTTATTATTTCTTGACAGCGGGCGAGGGGATTAGCTATCGTTGCGACTGCTCCCACTTCTAGTTTAACAAAAAGTAAAACACAGAAACAAAAATGAACTGAAGCACTTGCAGTGAAACTTTGTCTGCTAGAGGTTTTTAAGTTAAGCTACCTGACTCAGACAGAGTCATTGCCTTTGTATATATCTGCCATCTTCGCTATTAGAATAGTCTTTACAGCGAGTGTTACAGCGTTATAACTTAAGGAAGCACATTGTAACCAAAAATGAAAAGAACAAAATCAACTAAATTTGCAATTGCCCCTGGCAGCCAAGTCGATGGTTCCATCTTGTCCGCAGTGTCAAAATCTACTTAAAAATCAATTTTCGTTGAAATCGGACAAAGTTGCCATCTTGGAAATGGCAGCCACTTTGAATTTTTTTTCCTTTTCAATTCCTCCTCTCATCTTATTGAACATTTATACAAAATATGATCAATTTCTGCAAAGCAGTTTCTGAGATACTGAATCTTTAATTTTTTTCGGGTCGTCACGTAAATGGTGGCCATTTTGAAAATTTTGGCCAGTGGAGACACAACTTCACAACTTGGTCCAACTTTGTGCCAAGTATGAATGAATTCTGTCAAGCCATCTCCGAGAACCAAGCCCGGACAAAAATCATTGGAAGAAAGAATAATAATAATAGAGAAACGGACAAAAACAATATGTCGTCCCGACTACGACTAAAAATATTGATAAATCTTTGAGCATTGAGACTACTTATGGGAACTTATGGTATGGAAAGAAATTTACATTCATAATTAAATTATGTATATTAAGTTTCCATAACACTTCATAAAACTTTTTCACCAGAATCAAAGAAAAAACTAGGAGCATCCGGAAATTTTGACACAAATTCGTAAAACTGGGATGATTGAGAAAGTATTTAAATTCCAGACCATCAAAGCCTCTATAGACCATAACATTCATAAGGACCTTAATTATTTCTTTACAAACTCTTCGATTAATTCAAATGCAAGAAAGAGTCCGTGTAGTCTTTTAATAATTACATATCTTGTGGTCACCAAATACCTTGTAAAATTTAACACGATTATTTCTGGGGGAACGGAAACATCACTTGTTTTCCGATGTATTTTTGTTATTTCATTACATGTTGTCTTTTTTTCAAATAAAGTATTGTTGACACTGAATCAGTAAAAAATGGCAAAAAGGGGGATATTTATACTCCAAAATTGAAGAAAAACATGTTGTCAAATTTCACATTCAACAATATACAGTTTATCATACTAATCTATATTTTGAAATTTTTTACATGCTAAAGTTTTTTCGATATTCAAAGTATGTTGTCATCAAGCATCAAGTTAGGTTCTATTTGGTCATTTTTTTTCGTCGAAGAACGAGAATGCAACTATATCTTAGTAATGTCCTTAAAACCTATACTGATTATCTTTTTTGATACTTTTGTTTACTCAGTGCTATGTTGAGCCCTTAAGTGTAATCCTTACCTTAATTGTAATCCGATTACACTTAAGGTTAAGGACCACCCTTAAATGTAATCCCGGTTACATTAACGGTTGCAGGACCTCACTTAATTGTCACCGATAACAATTAAGGGAGATAGTGTACATATGCCTGCAGTACCTACTGTAATTGTAATCCCTCGGAATTAGTTTACAATTTGCAGCGTATATAAGATAAGAAAACGTGTTCCGCCATAGCATAATTATGAGTCATATTTGTTTTAAATAGCCATCGTTACCATGGAAACAAAAAAGGGCGGAGAAAAAGTGCTCGGAATTGCTTCAGAATTTTATACAAAAGAAATGTTAAAATTGTTCTAAAGCTTTCAATTCCCTAAAACGGAAAAGTAGACGGAATTGTATGAAATAACTAAATATCGAAGTTACTGTGCATTTGATTTCTGCATATGCACATTTCGACAACTTATGTCTCTTCAGTGCAAATAAAATCTAAACGTTTGGAAGACCATAAACTCAAAGATGTTTAATAAAAACTGATAGAGAACAAATAACCAACATGATCTAAATGTAAAGCCAAAATCAGCTAAGGGAAGAGCTTTGCATGAGGGAGATACTCCTTAGTTTCAAGAAAATTTACAAATAATTAGATATTGTAAGGTTTCAAATACAATCGGCTTTCGGGTCAGTACCGTAGTACTGACTACTGGGCTGGTAAATACTCTCGGGGACTAACAGTCCACCAGCAGTGGCATCGACCCAGTGGTAATAAATAACTAAATACCGAAGTTACTGTGAATTTGATTTCTGCATATGCGCATTTCGACAACTTATGTCTCTTCAGTGAAGATAAAATCTAAACGTTTGGAAGACCATAAACTCAAACATGTTTAGTAAAAAAGTGATAGAGAACAAATAGCCAACATGATCTAAATGTAAAGCCAAAATCAGCTAAGGACAGAACTTTGCATGAGGGAGATACTCCTTAGTTTCAAGAAAATTTACAAAAAAATAGATATTGTAAGGTTTCAAATACAACCGGCTTTCGGGTGAAAGAAATGATAGACAATGACAGAAATTCTGACTTTTAAACAATATTTGACCCAAACTCAAGCTAGCGACCAATCTTTAGCGACCAATTTTCTAGCGACCAATTTTGGAGTTTATCTAAAAACCAAAAATTAAAGGCATATCGAGATCAACCCGTGCCAATACCCATGATAAACGGAATAGAAATCTTCATTTTACGGGATCGGGATTAAGTCATTTATTTACAGGGAAAATCGGGATTTGTCATTATTTTCAAGTGAAACCGAGATCAGACTCCCTCCTCCCCCTCGAAAAGAACGGGAAGATGTAAAAAAAGGCAGGATAAACATTTACAGGAAAGGTCACCAGGATGGGTTGTCTTATGTTAGCTCGAATCACAAAATCACTATCTTCATGCGACTCCCTCAGACTTATTCCTTCATTCTTAAAACAATCAGACAGCAACAAAATAAATACTTTCATTTATCGGGTCAGATTGTTTCTCATCGATACTGGGATTTGTACGGAAATACCTGATGCTTGCCAAATCCTGCAGAGAGTTTCGTGTATGATGCTACTGTTGTTCAATAGTGAGGACGATTCGACATCTTTACAAATCTTTTTAAATGCAGTTTTGTCAGAGACATAAATTCCAGAGATTCCAAGCTACGGGAAGTATCGTGATATATCGTGTCTACCCCGACGCTATCAATATTTTCGCAAAATTCAAATCGTATAAGACTAGAATTCAAATATCTCACTATTTCCACGTTTCGTCAATGAACTTAATATATTTGTATATCTCAGCATCTTGCCAAAACGGGACACAAACGAAAATGTTTTTATGTGCTTCCCACTGTCTGCAAATCACATGGGTCGGTTGGAAATTGTTAGACAAACTGCAAAGGAATATAATATGAAATATACAACAAAAAATAACCTAAATTACACCAATTCCAGTTATTAAGAAATGTATCTGATCAGAGAAACTTAAAGTGTTTGATCATTAGACTGTGAAATTGAGGTCAAGGGCAAAAGTCTT
>MJUU01007478.1:40384-77124 GCA_002080025.1 Modiolus philippinarum | reverse complement strand
TTTTCACCAGAATCAAAGAAAAAACTAGGAGCATCCGGAAATTTTGACACAAATTCGTAAAACTGGGATGATTGAGAAAGTATTTAAATTCCAGACCATCAAAGCCTTTATAGACCATAACATTCATAAGGACCTTAATTATTTCTTTACAAACTCTCCGATTTATTCAAATGCAAGAAAGAGTCCGTGTAGTCTTTAAATAATTACATATCTTGTGGTCACCAAATACCTTGTAAAATTTAACACGATTATTTCTGGGGAACGGAAACATCACTTGTTTTCCGATGTATTTTTGTTATTTCATTACATGTTGTCTTTTTTCAAATAAAGTATTGTTGACACTGAATCAGTAAAAAATGGCAAAAAGGGGGATATTTATACTCCAAAATTGAAGAAAAACAACATGTTGTCAAATTTCACATTCAACAATATACAGTTTATCATACTAAACTATATTTTGAAATTTTTTACATGCTAAAGTTTTTCGATATTCAAAGTATGTTGTCATCAAGCATCAAGTTAGGTTCTATTTGGTCATTTTTTTTTCGTCGAAGAACGAGAATGCAACTATATCTAAGTAATGTCCTTAAAACCTATACTGATTATCTTTTTTGATACTTTTGTTTTACTCAGTGCTATGTTGAGCCCTTAAGTGTAATCCTTACCTTAATTGTAATCCGATTTCACTTAAGGTTAAGGACCACCCTTAAATGTAATCCCGGTTACATTAACGGTTGCAGGACCTCACTTAATTGTAACCGATTACAATTAAGGGAGATAGTGTACATATGCCTGCAGTACCTACCGTAATTGTAATCCCTCGGAATTAGTTTACAATTTGCAGCGTATATAAGAAAACGTGTTCCGCCATAGCATAATTATGAGTCATATTTGTTTTAAATAGCCATCGTTATCATGGAAACAAAAAAGGGTGGAGAAAAAGTGCTCGGAATTGCTTCAGAATTTTATACAAAAGAAATGTAAAAATTGTTCTAAAGCTTTCAATTCCCTAAAACGGAAAAGTAGACGGAATTGTATGAAATAACTTAATACCGAAGTTACTGTGAATTTGATTTCTGCATATGCACATTTCGACAACTTATGTCTCTTCAGTGCAAATAAAATCTAAACGTTTGGAAGACCATAAACTCAAAGATGTTTAATAAAAACTGATAGAGAAAAAATAACCAACATGATCTAAATGTAAAGCCAAAATCAGCTAAGGACAGAGCTTTGCATGAGGGAGATACTCCTTAGTTTCAAGAAAATTTACAAATAATTAGATATTATAAGGTTTCAAATACAATCGGCTTTCGGGTCAGTACCGTAGTACTGACTACTGGGCTGGTAAATACTCTCGGGGACTAACAGTCCACCAGCAGTGGCATCGACCGAGTGGTAATAAATAACTAAATACCGAAGTTACTGTGAATTTGATTTCTGCATATGCGCATTTCGACAACTTATGTCTCTTCAGTGCAGATAAAATCTAAACGTTTGGAAGACCATAAACTCAAAGATGTTTAGTAAAAACTGATAGAGAACAATTAACCAACATGATCTAAATGTAAAGCCACAGAACTTTGCATGAGGGAGATACTCCTTAGTTTCAAGAAAATTTACAAAAAAATAGATATTGTAAGGTTTCAAATACAATCGGCTTTCGGGTGAAAGAAATGATAGACAATGAAAGAAATTCTGACTTTTAAACAATATTTGACCCAGACTCAAGCTAGCGACCAATCTCTAGCGACCAATTTTCTAGCAACCAATTTTGGAGTTTATCTAAAAACCAAAAATTAAAGGCATATCGAGATTAACCCGTGCCAATACCCATGATAAACGGAATAGGAATCTTCATTTTACGGGATAAGGATTAAGTCATTTATTTACAGGGAAAATCGGGATTTGTCATTATTTTCAAGTGAAACCGAGATCAGACCCCCTCCTCCCCCTCGAAAAGAACGGGAAGATGAAAAAAAAAGTCAGGATAAACATTTACAGGAAAGGTCACCAGGATGGGTTGTCTTATGTTAGCTCGAATTACAAAATCACTATCTTCATGCGACTCCCTCCGACTTATTCTTTCATTCTTAAAACAATCAGACAGCAACAAAATAAATACTTTCATTTATCGGGTCAGACTGTTTCTCATCGATACTGGGATTTGTACGGAAATACCTGATGCTTGCCAAATCCTGCAGAGAGTTTCGTGTATGATGCTACTGTTGTTCAATATTGAGGACGATTCGACATCTTTACAAATCTTTTTAAATGCAGTTTTGTCAAAGACATAAATTCCAGAGATTCCAAGCTACGGGAAGTATCGTGATATATCGTGTCTACCCCGACGCTATCAATATTTTCGCGAAATTCAAATCGTATAAGACTAGAATTCAAATATCTTACTATTTCCACGTTTCGTCAAGTCAATAAACTTAATATATTTGTATATCTCAGCAACTTGCCAAAACGGGGACACAAACGAAAATGTTTTTATGTGCTTCCCACTGTCTGCAAATCACATGGATCGGTTGGAAATTGTTAGACAAACTGCAAAGGAATATAATATGAAATATACAACAAAAATAACCTTAATTACACCAATTCCAGTTATTAAGAAATGTATCTGATCAGAGAAACTTAAAGTGTTTGATCATTAGACTGTGAAATTGAGGTCAAGGGCAAAAGTCTTGTAACAGACTCCATATCTTTGTAAAATATTATATGACATAAACTACCCAAACCAAGTGACATACAAAATATTAATGATCAACCACTAATACATGTCGAGAAATGGATCTAATCTAAAGAAAATTAACATGGTCACTAAACCTTCATTTAACATCTCAAGGACAGAAATCACACGCCAGACTGACATGTACTACTTAAGACCAACCTTCATACCTAATATTATTGACCTAGGACTTGTATTAATTGAGAAATTGATCAAATCGGAGGTTAACTGACCGTGAAATTGAGGTCAAGGACTAATGTCATATGCCAAACTGTTGTTGAGAAAGTGATCTGATCAGAAAAACTTAACATAGTCAGTAGACTGTGCAAGTGAGGTCAAGGGCAAAAGTAACATGCCAGACTGACATGTACTACACATGACCGAGCTACATACCAAATACCATTGACCTACCACTAATAGTTGTTGAGAAATTGATATAATCAGAGAAATTTAACCTGGTCACTAGACCATGAAATCGAGGTCAAGGACAAAAGTCATATAACAGACTAAAAAGCGTTGTTCCATTGCTTGGTTTTACCATGTATTTGTAGGGATTTTGTCTCGTTTGCATTTACTCCATATCCCTTCATTTCTAATCACACATGAACTACCCAAGAACAACCAACATACCATATATCATTGACCTACCACCTATAGTTATTGAGGAATGAATCTTATCTGAAAAAAAAACTTAACCTGGTCACTAGACCGTGAAATTAAAGTCAAGGTCACATAATTTTGTGTCCATCGGGTAGCACTTAACAAGTACTGCCACTGTACCAAATAAGATGTTCCCACATAAAAGGGTTTTCAATCTATCCTGTATTTAGTAAAAGTTAATGACGCCACCGCCGCCGCCGCCGTCGTCATACTTTGCACGCCTTTGTCCCACTTTCGGCGACTTTTTGTCGCAGGCGAGACAAATACGTCAATATGGCGAAAGACGTCTCTCGCTACAATCTCGTGACGTCATGTAGCCAAGGTATGTAAAGTGACTTTCCATACGATATACTATGAGCTCAAAATCTCTGGATTTTTTTGTATAATCCTTTTACCGTTCAAGATGTAGTTTTATGAGTAGTGGTCTACCCGCATTGGCTCTTTATATCTTTTTGTTATTGATACATTTACATTTAAGGGTTGATGTTGAACCTGCGTTCACTCCCGTTATTTGTGGAATCCGTGAATTTCATCTTGTTTTATTAGTTTTTCATGTATGCTTTGTTCTTCGTGTGTCTGTCGTTATTACTGTGTCTATCCGTGTCTATGTCCATCGACTATCCGTTTTGGCTGACAATTCGGTTTCATCTCGACTTATATAGATATTGTTGAACGTCTACTTAGCAATATTTTAGCTATATCAAGACGAGAACAAATTTGTAAATAAATAATCAATTGGGGTTGGAGAACAGGAAATTTATATTGCCACAAAAAAGTAGGGCGACATCGAAACTTGCAACCGATCACCTACGGACCACTCAAATGAGTGCATGCTTTGCTGCAGGGGTTCAATAACGTGTAGGTAGCATGGCGAGGACCTGAGATTGCATTCCATCCGAAAGATGGGTTAGGTATTCATTCATCCCAAACAACCACGAACATTTAGTTTTGGAGGGGTTGTACCAAACAGTCTAGGATACTGCGTCCTATTTCTTTATTCCATGGATCCATCGGGGTCAGCCCTGTTTAGGAGGGGTCATACTCAAAATTTCGGACACACTATCTAAGGGAACAATATTCAACGTGAGCAACTTTAAACAGAAACAACCATTTCCCTGCTACTTTCATAATCAAGCTATGGCGAACATGTTTTCTTATCTTATATGTGCTGTAAATTGTAAACTAATTCCGAGGGTTTACAATTACGGTAGGTACTGTAGGCATACGTACACTATCTCCCTTAATTGTAATCGGTTACAATTAAGGGAGGTCCTGCAACCGTAAATGTAACCGGGATTACATTTAAGGGTGGTCCTTAACCTTAAGTGTAATCGGATTACATTTAAGGTAAGGATTACACTTAAGGGCTCATCCCTACCGATAATCTAATTCTTGTTTCTAGATGGATTTCGAGTACCTTCCCCGTTTTCGGGTAAACAACACCATACATGTTAAATACTTGTCTAATTTTTTTCTGCACTTGCATTCCTTTGTTTACAAGGTGAACCTTGTCAGATAATAAATGTTCCACTTAAAAGAATGATTTAATCAAAATCAATAAATATTTTCCAAAATATCATCATTTATTGACATAGTCTTGACACTCATAATTTCGAATTTCCGAATACCTAGACAATTATCTTTGTTTACTACTGTTAATCTATTTTCACGGATCCGATTCAGTGTAGAAATTCGACGGACAACATGGGCTGTTTAGCAAAATGCGGAAGAATTCTAATTGTTGTTTTAAATATTTTATTTCTGGTGAGTAAATTTATCCATAACACTCAATACAAAGAGTTTGTTTAAAATGATAAAAAGTTTTTTAGTTCCTTAGGATTTATGCATTTTTCTCCATTTTGAATTCGTAGATTTTTTATTTGCAGTACTTTAGTTTTCATCAGCGAACTGTCCGTTTTTTAAGTTAAAACTTGCCTTTATAATTGCTATTATAGTAACCTGGAGATGGGATGTTTTCTCCTTGACATTTACCCCATTTCCTTTCGTTTTCATATCTTTAGTATTATAGTGCAGTAAATAAAAGTCTTGCGAGCCTAATTGTAACTGATTAGATTTGCTTACAATTTACAAAGTACCTAATATGAAAGTAATATTACCTTTAGTTTTCTCAATACAACCATAGTTGGAGCTAAAATAAACTTCAAAGCACCGATAGCAACTCTTAGTTGACTTGACGTAAACTTACAACAATTGTAGAACAAGTATTGGTGTATCATAGCTCTGAGTTATCTCTGAACATTTTAAAAGGGTTTATAAAGTTCTCTTAGGGAAAATTATAAAACTGGTCGCCTATGATCATATATAGTTCTTAAAGTGGTAATAAATAGTCATAGTTCTAAAAGTGGTCATTAATGGTTCTGAAAATGGCCATAAATTGTCATTGTTTTAAAAGTTGACATTAAAGGTACCGAAAAGGGTCAATTCACTAATTTAATACCGATTCAGTTTGATAATTCTTGTACCAGAACGGTCATGGCCAGAGCAGACTTGATGAGAACGGTTTTGACCAGAACAGACTTGGTGAGAACGGTCGTGGACAGAGCAGACAAAGGCAGAAGGTACAAGTCATTACTAGAACAGACATTACAACAACAGACATGATTCTGGGAACATAGTAGACATGATTCTAGGACTGAACTAAGTCTGCTCCAAGTTAATTTCACGTTAACCTAATCCTGTCTCACGACTACTTTTCAAGTAATCTTAGACGACAGTTATGTCTCGGTCCATATGCATAACTTTTCCACATGAGAGTTAATGACGAACAATACACAGTTTATCACAAGAAATAATTACAAAAGGTAAAATTACAGCAGTTCATCATTGCAATGTAATTTTCAAGTTATAATCTACGATCTTGATTGTTTGTATTGTTGTCTCCCATTTTATGAAGTATTAGCTAGAACAAAGCTACCCTAGTTTTTAAGGTGGCTCACTTAACGCATTTTTAATTTATGTCAGATTTTGGAACTCCTCCGATTTTCACCAGTTTAATTGCTTAGAAAATTTTGTGCACGGATCCCAATTTTTTATTTCATGAATGTTTGCTATATGTCAAATTAAGACACCTAGCCAGTTTTCATAAAAATCTTGATATAACTTCATAGCTTTTGAACAAATAATAGTCCTTTGGCTAATGTTAAATTAAGGGAAAATCCAGCGAAATTCATTTCTCGCCAATCTTGTATCTCCGTTAAAAGCACACGGACCTAAATATTTCTTTTTACCATTTCATTTAGTCTATAATTCTTCATCAAATAAAATAAGTTTCAAGAAATTCTTGAAAAAAAAAAAAAAAAAAAAAAAAACAATATGAGTCAGTCGCTTCAATTAATAGTTCCCCATTGATATATGAAGTTCCCTATATATTTTTCTGTGCGTTTGCTCTTTCGGTTATTATATAATATGCTCTCCCGTAAGAAATTGTACTACTAAAGTTTAATCAACGTAAGAAAATTATCAAGTCAGGATTTGTTAATATATCGGCAAATGATCAACAATAAATGGCACGACACATGCAGAGGAGTGAAAAATTGAAAATAAAAAACTCAGCAACATGATAATACAGAGACAACACGAATGGAGACAGTCGGAATACACAGAGGATTGAAGGAGAACTCACGAAAAATAAAGCACAACCTTCAAAGAAGAAAACACCAGGTCTTCCTCAAGTGCCCGGCACCTGAATCGGTTTTCAGGGGCTCCGTCTACACAGCTGACGGGAACGTCCCAAGGTCGTGGATAGGGGAATGCCTAGTCTTTGCTAGGTAATTAGTGGAGAAAAGTCACGCTCTATTTAGTATAAAGAGCCCTTCGTTAATTTTCTAAGGAGAGCAGCCTTCCAAAGCGGTATGGAAAGCTAAATTTTCTGTCCCTACCCATGACTACCCATTTTCCAGTGATACTCAACACTTGTTGTCACGGTTGTCACTTCCTCCTCTAATTCATTCTTATACTTATAATTTTAAATCGCTTAATTTGTTCTCGTCCTGATATTGCTGACTGTATGTAAAACTCTCTTCTCCATGCAAAGCATTGTCGGCGTGTGCCCGACATTTATCATGCCTGTTAAGTCAGGGTTGGTGTCTACTCTGGATTTATTATGACGGAAAAATGTTTATTAAAAGGAAATATAAATTCCCGGTACGGCTTTTCATATTGACGGCAGTCCGTGTAGTTCATCTGTATGCATGTTGTCATTTTCTTTTGTGCCCCGCATTCAGTGGTGTCTTTGTTTCTTGGCGTTGCCGATGTTGCCATTGTCCCTGGATTGTTCATTTTTTGACTGACGGTTCGGTTCTCACTTACTTTTGTAATGACGTAACAATTGTGTGTTTTATTTGGAACTTTTTATGGAAAAAAACTTCTGAAAATTATTGTTCATGCTTGAAATCTGGAATTTAAAGGTATGAATATATGATTTTGTTTTCAACAGCTGACCAAGTTAGAGTTTTGATCGGATAAAGTACAAAATTAGTCCACTGGAGGATCAAAATCAGGGGGAAAGTGGCTGTGCCAATTGAAGCGATACATCGGAACCAAATTCTTACAGTAGAAAACAGTCCAAGTCTAATGTTCCGAACACACGGCTATTTTGCTAATAATACAGTGATTAAATCCATAAAAAAAACAAAATACATTTTCCATCTATTGAAAAAAGTATTAAACAAAAGTTTTATTCACATTTAAGTTGTCAAATCTTTTGGATATGGAGTCTTTATTCTTTAAAATTGATTTTGTAACAAAATTATATCATTAAACTGTCGTTGTATTTGTTTTTGGCAATATTTGCATTTAGTTCAATTAAATAATTGATGAAATAGAGTAGTTGATATAGTTGATTTAACCACTTTAGTTCGCAACCGGGAAGGGGTGGGCCATGAAATATTTTCCTATGTATTTTTCTTCAGAAACAACAAGTGAAAATTCGTTTTTTGTTTAATTTTATTGAAAAATTGTATCTTTTTTGTATCTTGGTATTTTTTACCCTTCCTCATTATTTTTTTCGAGCTCTGAAAAATCAGTAATAGCCAAACTTTAAAAAATATCTATTGCATCCTGTATACAACATGCTGCAGTCACTGTGGAGAATTTGCATGTCCATTTGATTTGGCCGAAATGAGAAGGGGAATAGATGTGTAGGAGTAGGATTAGATACCTCGGTGAAAATGAAAATAAATTATGTCTAAATATTTCTTTTTAAAACATTCTTTTCTATCTTTTGTCTTCCAAAAAAGTTAGGAAATCCACTTCTCACCCATTCCGATTATCTATATCTCGGTATATTTCTAGTGTATCTACTACTCCATATAGCTTTGAAGCCATTCCACAACTCTTTTTTTATCTTTTTTAGATCCACTCCATGCCTTGTTTCATCCCTTTTCTATCTACTCTAAATTTCATTTCATTATATCTTTACTTTTAGCGGGGGGAGGGTATACTTTAGGATGATATCCTTTTGCCAAATCTCTTAAGTTTCTGTGGTATACGTTTCAAACGCCTTCATGGATTTGTATGAAACTTACAAAGCTGAAAGCATAAGAAGTAAGGCGGGCACCTATTTTTAGAAAATAAAACATTTGGGACCGAAAATTTGTTTCCGGGGCGTGATGTCAGAATGCCTTAAAAGATTTGAAAAAAACTTAGAAAGATGAAAGCTTCAGGGTTAATAAAGACAATTATTGATTGAGGGTCATCAGGCGAAACGTCAGTTTGACGTGTACTTACAGAAATTGAGAAAATTGGGTAAAAATTGGGTTCAGAGCTCATCTTCAAAATACCCTTACGGATTTAAATGATACACATATTAAACAACAGAAGTAAGAAAGAGAACTATCGCGTTTGGTGTTAGAAGGTCAAAAGTCAAGGCCACATTTATTTGCAGAAACTGAAATTTTGAACAAATTTTGAACTACAATAGGTGAAAACTTCAGTCGTTAGCAAGTCATCTTTTGTTTGCAGGGTGAAATATAAAAAGGAGACAAGTTCATAGTTACATACATAATTTAAAAATTTGGTCCGAAAATTTGCTTCTGGGGCCAAACTTCAAAATGCCTTATCTAATCAATTTAATGAAACGTACATATATGAAAGCTTCAAAACATAACAAGACCCCTATTGTTTAAGAGTCAGTAGGTCAACGGTCAAGGTCACATGTACTACATTTGAAGCGAAAATTGGTTTCCGAAACTATTACAGCAAACCAATCACAGTAATACGAGACTTTAGAGGTAAGAGTTCTTGTGTAGTTAACTAATGAACGCCTCCATACTAGTTAGAATAAATTAAGAACCAAGCTCACATACCCAACGCCCCCAAATATCAGAAAATCCCGCATTACTGAACTCCAAAAGTACCCTATAAGCAATATTATACATTACATAACAAGATAATTGAAGGGGTTTCAAAGGAGTTGTGGTGACAAGATGATACTTTGGTGTTTCAGCTGAATATGGTCTAATGTCAAATAACTCCCATAAAAATAATCCGATCAATAAGGCAGTATAGTATGCACCTCTACACATCATGACCAACAATCCTACCAAATATGAAAGCAATCCATTAATCGGTTTCAGAGGAGTTGCAGTAACAAGATGATACTTGTGGTTTTAGCTAAAAATAGTCTTAGTCCAATAACTCCCATCAATATGGCAGTAGAGTATGAACATCTACACATCATGACCAACAATCCTACCAAATATGAAAGCAATCCATTGAGCGATTCTAGAGGAGTTGCAGTGACAATATGATACTGTGGTATTTTAAATGAAAATAGTCTAGGTCCCATAACTTCCACAAAAAAATATTCAATCAATATGGTGGTAAAGTATGCACAACTACACATCATGCCCAACAATTCTACTAAATACGAAAGCAATCCGTCAAGCGGTCACAGAGGAGTTGCAGTGACAAGAACAGGACTGACTGACGGACGGACAGACAGACGAACGGACGGACGGGTAAAAAATTTTATACACTCCGCATAACAAATAATGACATATCTCCAAATAAAAACAATTAAACTATAAATTACTTTGAAGTATACCATAACATTCGCAACATGAAAATTTTACCAGTGAAAACCATTAACCTGGAGTGCTACAAAAATTATTCAGCCTTTGCTCATCAATGATAAATTGATTAATGTGTCCTCCTGTTGGCTTGATGTTTTTGTTTTGTGTTTTTGTTTTTTTTTTTGTGTGTGTGTAACAAAATAACTTTGTCCATGACACTCAATTATCTCGAATTGCTAAATACGTGTAATAATTACGAAACAAATCAAAACTAAAATGAAGGGTTTATAATTGTTGATAAAGGAATTGACTATTCAAACACCGAGAATCAAAACTACGAAAATGAACCCGGATATAATCTAAAAAAAGTTTTTGATCGATTTTTAAAATAAATTAATCTAGTATGTACCTAGATACTTTTTTATCAGTCTTTCTCCTACAAAACTGTATAACAACTGTACTCGTACATTAGAATTTGTCAATAATAGTAAGCTAGAAAGATTAAATTAATCTTTCATCTGTCATTTATGATACATAATTTCAATCTTTAATAAATAAATTTCCAAAAATATGATCAAAGTGGGGTCTGGATTTATATAATGCTTGTAAAATGAAAAGCAGATTTTGTACATATCCAAGAAACTTTGTGTCATTCATGTAATGGTTTGAAAACCGTAAAAATATGGGTCATCTGATAACAGGGTAAATTTCTGAAAAGTAAATAATTTATTCACAAAATATTAGCCCAAACCCGACAAAACTCATCTAAAAAAAGATACTTTGACAACTGTCTGATAAACGACGGATTCCGATGTATCATATTCTCTTGATATTTTAATGAGTTCATATTGTATCAGACTGGTTTGGTGCAATGGAAAATACGATGTGTTATTGGCAAGTTTATATTTAAAAAGTTGGTTCTTTAGCAAATACATTTGATACTTCCAGTGTTCGCTTTATTCTATTGACAGTGAAAATAAAAGAAGTTGGTTCCTAAGCTACCCATGAAATAAATTATTTCAATACTGGTTTTATTCTTTTGATCCGAAAAAAAATGCTCAAGATTCATTTTTCCCAAAGTTCCAAATGATGAGTACATCATTATTCAAATAACTAATTTGGTATTTCGGAGTAAACTGTCCGTTCTCCTTGGACACAGCCTACGACGGCATGCCATGTCTGGCGACGAGGGAGTTGACAACTTCGAAAAAGGCACTCGAAGAAATGCTCTATTTATTAATTGGACCCTTTAATCAATTCGATTTTTGGAAGAACGTCTGTTAAAATCATATAATTGACATTCCAGACGAATGAAATTTATCCAGTTATTACCTAAAAAAATGAGTTGGAAAAATCTTTGAAAAGAAAACTGAAAGAATAAGTTGACGTGAAAAGGAAATAAAATTTAAGGAAATAAAGTAGTTTCTGTTTTAACCTGTTCATATTCTTTTCCTCCTGCGATTTTACTTGGGTCCATTTTCAGCTTCAATGCCTTGATTTTCACTGTAACATTCGATGCCCTAAATTCACACGTTGCAAGAAAACTAAAACCGTATTAGTGTTTGTTGCATGCGGTACGAAAATTGGCGATTGCCTCTAAAACTTTGTGGTTTTATTTTGGTAATCTAAAACTTTCGTTCGCTTCGCATATGTTTTACATGACATAATGTCGTGTAAAAGGTATTTTGAGCTATGATATTTTTCTAAATTTGCGAATGCAATCTCAAATTTTCGTCCAAATGTAACTTGAGATAATATGTCGATATACGAGTAAAACACAACACACATATGCTATCAGTTTATTTATTGGCATATGCAGTTTTAGAGATCATGTTAACTCGTTTCTCATGTGTAGACATTTTCATAAAAACCCTGGTTTTATCAGAATGACGCTATATTTTCCTTTACTTTTATACTTTCACTATATTCATGTTTGTTTCACATTCAGTCAAAAAAAAAAAAAAAAAAAAAAAAAAAAAAAACAGATAAATTTTCAGTAATTCAGTTGCTTTCGAAAACTGCATATTGATTGATTGGTTAGCTTTTTAACGCTATTTCTAACTACATGATATAAATAGCAAGGACATTAAATGTACAAACTAAGAATCAAAGAAAAATGTTTATAACTGAGCTATCAAAGACAACTTGGATTTGCATAAAATTGAATTTACTTTTTTTTGGACAATTAGATTATTAAAGTGAGCATACAATAAAAAATCAAAATATTGATTTGATCTAATGACATTATTTCAGCTTATTGGATTGGTAATTTTTGGACTAGGAATGCTGCTGAAGTTTGGATTTGATAAAATTCAGCCATACCTTGACAGCATGCTTGAGACGGTGAAAGATGGGATAAAGGAACTTTCTAGCTGTATATAACTTTAGTAGAAGTTTCAATAGAAAATTAGCATTTTTAATTACACGACAACAAACAAAAATTCAGGCCAACAAAACTCACAATGGGATGAATAAAAGATGATTGATAGAGAAAGCAAAAAGTGGCTTAAACAGCTCCTTTTAAACTAAAGCATGTTGATTAAAATAATCTGGATGTGAGCGACTAATGGCTGTGTCAACAGGGTAATCATCTCAAAGCCAGACAATTCCATTTGATTTGCCTTCTCATTTTTCAAAATTTATTATGCGTTAATGTTTAACTTCACTGATAAGAAGGAAAGTTATTCAAAATTTTAACGAGAGCAATTCTTGTTCATTGCTTGTTCATTGCTGTATTACGAACCGTTATTTTTGAAAAAAGCAGATTTGTTGGATCACTTGGAACTGTGCCCCAACAATACTCGTATATGAGTATTGTGCACAATACTCGTACATAATAAGTATACGAGTATTGTAAACAATAATTTAATAGAAAAGTACAATTCTGGTACAATACTCTTATACCAGTATTGTTTGCAACACTTGTGTACAATACTGGAGAGGAGTATTGTTCTAGCTGCTTGATTATAATGGGTATTTGTGACACTTTATATTTGCTATTTTTTTAACAGACATAAAAGATTTATAACAAAATATACAATCAAAATTCTTCAGAGATACATTTTATTATTGAAACAATGTCAAACAAGAATATAATTTGCTGTGTAATTGCAGTTGCAACAATCAGGAATAAAGTTTAAGAAAATGTATTGTATACCTATAGCATCCAACACCTTTACTCTTTTTTCTGTATTCGAAACTACATATACTCAACAAAAAGTCAAGAATCAAATGTTCCCATTTCCATTACAAATATACATTGTATTAAGTTTTACAACATAGTTTAATTTGACTAAATCATACACAAGTCAATCAGTCGTGGTACCGAGATTATCAAGTTAGACACTTGAATTAAAAGTCTATGGGGTCAACCTTCCAACTGGAAATGCCTCTTCAGAAAACATAAATTTCTGAACTTTGCATTTTTACCCAAAAAAATTTATCCGCCTTAAAATCAAATAAAATTTCTGTCAGCAACCGATGCAATGAAGCCTTTTCTTCCGTTATTTCTGTTTCTTTCAAGACGATTCAAACGACGCTGTTCAGTCAAAACACTATACTTTTATACTTTTCCAAATTTTGAAAATGACCCAAACAAAAGTGGAAATTTTTGTTTTGGACAGAATATGTACACTAATGTGAATGCCCATATTTTTGCGATTTTTCAACAATTTTAGTTAATCAAAGTTAGTAGACAGTCAAAAGATTGAACAACTCGATAAAAATGTCAAAATCATGATTTTATGCATAAAATGTGATTTTTTGATGTTCAAAAATGAGAAATTTTTAAAAGTTGAAGATTTAGGAAAATGTTCATAATGGTATTTGTACACGCAGTGCAAAGCTTCATTTTGATCGGATCAGTGGTCATGACCATGGCTTAAGACGAAATTAACAGGAATTTAAATGATTATGATCCTTTAAAAAAGATCACCGTATAATTGATTCCTTCATCACAATTAATAATTATGCCGCCACATTAAACCAGAGCTGATAAATGTGGAAAAAGTGTATTATTTAGATTTTAAGTTTTTGATGAATAATCATTAGATACACAAATTTCAGCAAGTAGTAGCCTGCCGAATGCACAACTTACGAATGTCGATATGTCAAAAGTAGACGAACTGGTCCAAATACTAGAAGACATTTTGAAGGATATAGCAATTGTATTGATCGTCATTGGAGTAGTGATGTTAGTAATCGTGCTACTTGGACTGTGTGGAGCTTGTTATAAAGTTAGAATCTTCCTCTTTGTGGTAGGTACAGTATAAAAGTAACTCAATTTCAAGTGAAACATCTCTTAACCAAACCCTAATTTAGCCGGATACAGGTTTTGTATCAATAATGTCATATGTTTAAAGTCAAATACCAAATTTGAAATAAATCGACCCAGCAGTTGCTAAGAAAAATGCGACGAAAATTTTCCCTATGTTCAATAAAGCGAAAAATGGCTAAGTCCCGCCAAACAGGAAGTTGATATGATAAGGTGACCAAACTGGTATACGACGCATTCCCCATATCAATAAAGTCAAATGCAAAACTTGAAAGAAATCCACCCAGCAATAACTTTGAAAAATGCGACGAAAATTTTCACTATGTGCAAATAAAGAGAAAAATGGCCAAGTCCCGCCAAACAGGAAGTTGATATCATAAAGTGATCAAAATGGCATACGACGCATTCCCCCCTATATATATAGTCAAATACCAAATTTGAAAGAAATCCGCCATGGAGTAGCTGAGAAAAGTGCGACGAAAATTTTTACTATGTTAAATAAAAGGAAAAATGGCTAAGTCTCGCCAAACAGGAAGTTGATATCGTTGGGTGACCAAATATTGCATACAATGCATTCCATCTTAATATTAAGTCAAATATCAAAGTTGAAATAAATCCGCCCAGCACAAGCTGGGAAAAAAGCAACGAACTTCGGACGGACAGACGGAAGGACGGACGGACAGACAGACAAGGGTATTCCAATATAACACCCAACCAACAAGATATAAATTTGTGCACATAATTTTAATTTACATGTACGATATATAATCGATCACATCTAGTTCTAATTTGAACACGGCCAGAGTCTAGTTTTCTTTGTCGGTTTAAGATGAACGTAGCCACTTTCGTCCATGTCCCTTATACAATATCTTGATTCTAATGAACTGGTTTTTGTTTTACACCAACTGAATTTCTCTTTCTTTTCAGTACAGTGCGATTATATTTGCCATATTAGTTGCAATGGTGACAGTTGCAGCATTATACCTGAACAAGAGAGAAATTGTAAGTTCAATAAAATCGTCAATCTGGTTTAGGAAAATATGAATGTCAGCTTAAATGTGATTAGTATTCACACACACACATATTTATACTCGTCCTTGAAGAATCAAGTTAGTGAGTACGCTCAATATTGGTTTATCCGATACATTACAGAAGTCCAAAAAAAAAAAAGATATTATTAAAGAAATCAGAATGAAAGTAGTGTGCGCACCTTTTACATATCCAAAACAATCCTGCAAATAAAGATAACTATTTGAGGAGTTATCCATACAAATGATGTAAACACTAAGTGATGATGGACAGATAGAAAGACAATTCAATAATCTCGTTGAGTGCTTTATAACAAAACCTTCCGATCTTTAAAAAATGTAAGAGGAGTAATCTTGACAAATGAGGCACACTATAAGTTCATATATATTCATCAATGTGTATTTTTGTACAAAAGATATAAAAAATCAAAATTCAAGTGGCATGCGCATCTTAGCTATATGCACAATTAAACCTGCAAAATAAAAAAAACCCTTTTACCTTAAAAGTTGGTCTTTATTGGTTGTAAGCGGGAAACGGGATCGTCACAAAAAGGTGCCGGTGAAAACGGGAAAGAATGTCGGGCGTGAAGTGGGAAAAAATCCCCGAGAATCGGAATGTTGTTTAAGAGTCTTTGTAACAATGTTTTCAGCCCGCGAATCGGGAAAGCTGAAAAACATTGACGGCGTTCCTGGAAAGGGACTCCCATTGTGACCCCCTTTAAACTGGATTGATTGATAAGTTCGAGTTTAACGTCCAGTTAGCATATTTCAGCTATATGAGGACGAGAACAAGTTAATCAATTAAAAAAATATCAGTAAGTGAGAAACAAAGGTGGAAGGGACAACCGGGACGAGTTTTGATTGCCACTGGAAAAGGGGAGAAATGGGTAGGGGCAGGAAATTTAACCTTCTATACGAGTCCCTGTGACACTGTTCTCCCTTTAAACTGAAGGAGGGGGGTTCCATCTCATCAGTGAGTAAAACATTAGAAAAGCCGTTCCGATGTGAACCCCTCGGGAATTTCTATATGAATAAGTCTAGACAGGAATTGTTTCGATGTCGGGTATGGTAAAAATGTATAAAGAGCAGGATTTACAGTATGGATTCGCTATGAATGTGTGAATAAGGAAAATTAAAACCAACATTCCATCAAAGTAAAAAAAAAATAAATGCAATGAAGTGAGTTAGAGGCAAGAATGCCGAAAGACATAAATCATGTCTGTAGTAGTTGGGAAAAAAAAAAAAAACAGGTGATCAAGTCCTGAGTTATCGATTGAGTAATAACTGTCCACGGTTGGAACAGGAAAAGTTCCCCAAAACACTGAGTTGAACATTGTGTGTCACCCGAAAGAAACGCTAGGATGCGTTGGAGTTTTTCATTCCTATAAATGAATCGTACGACGTTGTAAGCTCCAAGGATTTTCTGTCATAAGAGAATACAGGTCGTGTGGAAAATCCGCCTATAAACTGTCTGAAGGCAGCGATCAACGTGAATGACTTCTAAATTCCTCAAGAGAAGCATTGAAATCTGCCCAAACAGCATTGAAAAGTAAAAACGTACGTCTGAAGTCAAAAGACAAACCGAGTAATAGTATGCTATGACGAATCACTTTGGAATTTGAGCATTGTAATTTTAGTAACTGCATCAGTGCAACTAAAATCAAAACATTTGAAAATCCGTTCCGAATTGAACTCCTCGAAGGTTTCTACGAAAATGAGTTTAGGTGGGAATTGTTTTGATGTCGAGTATATGTTTCCAGAGTTTACAGTATGTCCAGTCGGTTGATGAAATCTTTGGAAAAGGAAAAAAAATGAAATGATGCCGAATATAGATAGTTTAATAAATAACAGGTTAGAATGTACAAAAGTCAACAATCAAGTCTGCATTAGTTGTCAACGGTTTGGTTGATTAATTGATAATATAGAGTTTAACGTCCAGTGAGCAATATTCATCTACATCAGGACGAAAACAAGTTAATCATTTAAAAAAACTGTAAATAAATGAAGAAAGAAATAAAGGTGGAAGGGACAACCAGCTCAACGTTAACGAGTCGTGACTGCCACTGGAAAATGGGAGAAATGGGTAGGGGCAGGAATTTTAACCTTTTATACGACACCAAGTGTGTCTGCTCTCCTTCCAAGAAAGAGTCTTACTGCATTGGGTGTGTCGTTTCTCCAGTTCGGCTACAATGGTAAGCAGTTATGCTTTCCGTATTATTACCTGACTATCCCGCTTGGACTGGGCATTCCCCTATCCACCAACTTGGAACGCCTACCGCAGCTCTGTAGCCGGAGCCCTGAAAAACAAAAGTTCCAATGGAACAAATCTTATGTAATATTTTTCCAATTATGGTTGAACTTATATTCTGTTACAACAGGATTAGATTTCTAGGTTGAGATCGATCTTATCCAAACAACTTTATACTGGGTAATTTTGGTCATTATAATTTGAGTTACAAAAAACTGCATTTATAATTTAATTTTCATGTAACAGATAAGGCCTCATTTCGATAAATTACATCCCCTCAGTGCAACTAGAATCACAATATTTGATAACCGGTGCCGAAGTTGAACCCTTGAATCTATTTGTACAAAAATGTAGCTGGGCGTCTTAGAAAACCACAACCAGAATTTTGTGACTCACGCAAAGTTTTGTTTGTTTTTATTTTTTTTGCCCTTTTAGTTTCGGAGTTTTTCATTTGTATCTTCTCCCATCTTTGATAAAGGATTACAGGTACATTGACTGCGGTAAAATTATTTAATGTTTACAACAAGGGGTGCCATAAAATCCGGTAATTGTTTTATTGATATGTTGTAATGTATCGTATGTTGTTTGGAACAATATTTCTTAAATTTTAAAATTGCAGTTGCAGATAACAAGGAATTAAAACACATCTTGAAAAACATTGTTTTTTAGTAAAATTAATTCTGAGCTCGGACACACGTTCAATGTAAAACTTAAAATGAAAGTTGCATAGCCTGTACATGGTCAAATATTAAATATACACAATTCAACGTGGAAATAAAAAAAAACAACTCATAGTGTCTCATCGTAGATTGTCGAAACATATAACAGTGCAACACCAATAAAACGCAGGTTAATTACCTACGGTATCTATACATGGAGTAGTGAACAGAAAAAAATCAAATAATATTTTTTACATACCTACTATTAAACTAACAGACTTTGTCAACTGTAAATGTAAAAACAATATTAAATCTGTTGATGGTTACTGTTAAGGCGATGGACACGCTCTTAGTTATATATATTGCTTTTGACATACAGTACATTTACTAAGAATAAAGTGCAAACAATATTGTAAAATTTTAAAGCTATGTTGTGAACTAATTTTCAGATCGACAACAAGGTTAAACCTGTCCTGAAGAATACACTGGAAGATTCATACGCTGGTTTAACAGGGACGGATTTCATAAGCCTTGCTTGGAACTTCGGTATGCAGCAGGTAAGAAATAGTCTATCCATTGGTTTACGCCAAGACTCGTGGGAAATTGAACGATGCTTGTCGATGGGCTAACCAGAAATAGTTTTGTTCAAGATTTTCGATTGGTATTCCAGACACATCGTAAGTTCCAGCGACGAAAGCAAAATAAAAATGTGAACAAAATTATTTTTCTGGAACTGAGCTATCTACAATGCTGCTATATAGAAGTATCGTTGCCTATACCTACGATGGAGTTTACGTCCAATCGGAATGGTGAGCTATGCGTTTCTGCATCCCGAGTGATCGCAAAATTTTTTCCATAACCGAAAACACTTCATCTCATTTCCCTTTCCCGTCGTTCAGGATTGACTGTCGTCTAGAAGGGCCATACCCACTAAAACCGGAGATATTAGACAAAATTTCTGTTTCTATGGGATTATCGGGGTGAAAGGGTAAACTAACTATTGTGTAACATCTAATGAAAATTATACTAGCTGAAAACACGATACATGTATTCAATTCCCATTGCAAAAAGGTAGTTGCAATATAACATTGGACAGAAAGTATGATTTCACTAGTAAGATGTTGATTTGTGACAGCCCGTATCATTAACTTTGCAACCTACGCCATTCCGGGTTCACAAACAAGTGCTTTTAAGTACAGAAAAGCTTTACATGGAACGATTCTCCTTATAACAGATACTCATAATCACTAATTATCACATCCAAAGCAATCGAACTGTTTTTCGTTTCGTTTTTTTTTTTTTGAAAAAAAAAAAATAGGTTGCAACATTTTAGAAGATCAAACACTGCTTAATACGGTTTAAGGGCTACATTGGTTAAGTTTGATTATGGAAGCCTTTCACAACAATACACCAATGTCGTGCTATGCAAAAGTTACTGTGAGCAAAAAAAGAGCATGACTAGCCCAAAGCAGGCATGATCAAGTAAAAAAAAACTATAGCAAAAAAGAGGTTCAAATCTTTTTATATCACATTCATCTACTTGTAGTTTTCATGCTGTGGAGTGGACAGTTCTGACGATTTTAAAACTTGTACCAAATGGAAGAAAGATAAGTTGGTTTCGACGCTTGGACCTAATTCGGAGTTTAAAGCACCATTAGCATGTTGTAAGTCCATACCAACGGCCCAAACCATTGCAGCTATTGACTGTGCAACTAATCCTAAAGCTTCAGATTCAAACTTTAAAACTGTAAGTTGTTTATGCGGCATATTTGGTCTCTGTGGTAACACAACTTTCTATTTTTTTTCCAAATAACAATTCTAGAAATATAGTTGAGTGTATATTCATATGCTTTTTTAATATGGCGAAAATCAGTACACTGTTCCAATGGTACCGCGGGTTTCACTGTATCGCGGTATTTTACTTTATGACGTAATCATTGCTTCACCTATCGGTCGGTAATTTTTATATTGATTGATTAGTATCCAGTGAGCTCTTTTGCAGCTTTATCAGGACGGGAACAAGTAAATCAATTAAAAATATATATATAATAAGAAAGAAATAAAGTTGGAAGGGACAACAAGTTTTGATTGCCACTGGAAAAGGGAGTAAATGGGATGGGGTAGGATATTTAGCCTTTTATTCGAGACCCAGTGACTCAACTCTTCTTTGTAAAATATAGAAATGGTCCTTATACTGCATGGAGCGTGGCGTTTCGCCACACACTTTTGGTTACAATGGTTCACGGTCAAGATTTTTGTATATTGACCTGACTACTCCGCATAGACAGGGCGTTCCCCTATCCACCGGCTTGGGTCGCCCCCGGCAGCTCAGTAGCCGGAGCCCTTAAATACCGATTCAGGTGCCGGATAATTTTTAGAAACATAAACATTAGTGCCATGTAGTATTCCAGGCAGCTAACACTCAACAATTATGTCAACTGTTAATTGTAAGAAACATATTATTAATAATCAGCCATCGTTTGATAACTGTAGGTAACCGGGAAATATTTGGACATTTGGACTTTAATTAAAATTAATCGTTTTCATTTAATATTCTATTCGGACATTTCTTCTTCTACATTTTAATCATTTAATTACATAATTTTAGTGCTAATTGTGACAAGTAAGTTTATCTATTTATTCTTATTCTTTCCTTTATTCTTTCGTTTTAATTATTTCTATTGTTCAAAATATGTTTGTCGCGCTGGAAACCGGATTGGGTTATTTAATATCTTTGGACACTAATCTGTTTACATAACAACTGTTTTTAATTATCTATATATATTTGACATTTTATATTGTTATTGAATATCGATCTTGGGTCTGGAAGTGTCCAGATACCGCAAAATAAAAGTATATTATTGGGAATACCTTATTCATTTCATATAGCCGGAATTTACTCGGTTATATTTGGTGAGAAACAGTGCTTCGATTCCGAGTACCTAGCTCTACCAGAACTAGTTTCCCCAACTACAAATGTATACGTGGAGAAATAACTTGACAAATGGAAACTGGATTAACCAGCCGTATAGAAATGGACAACCATTTACAACGCCTGATATGGAATTCCTATGCAAGTATTGTGGAAAAACCGTAAGCATGTTTAAATTACATATATGCAACGCACTAAATTCATTTTGTTACAAGTGTAAACGTCATGGACATTTTTCTCGTGTTTGCCATTTTCATCAGAAATCCGAAAATAGCGTGAAAAGAAAATCAAAATCTAAACTTAAAAGAGACGCCGCGAGAATGCAGAAATTTTTGGAACAGAAGAGATTATCGGAATTTCCGTTCAGTGGAATTGACAATAATGAACTGGCAGTTATTGTGTGTGTCTCTAAAGAAGAAATCAGAAAGGAGAATTTAAAAACTTTGAAAGTTGCAAATTGAAAGCTGACAGAAGCAAATTCAAAACTAAAAATTCAAAATTCGGACTTACTGAAGGAAAATGTCGAAATTGATAGTTTGTTAACAGAAAATGGAGATTTAAAAAAAGATCGATGGAACTTTGCGCATGAAATTCGTAGTTTAAATATGGAATTAGAAGACAGTGAAAATATTTTAGAAAAGGCCAAACAAGAAATAGCTTGTCTGAATAAAACCATATGGAATCTGGAACAGACTAAGCAACGTTTGACAATAGACGTTCAAATTAGTCAAATGAAGGAGCGTTTATTGCAAAGAGAAGTGAACTATCTCAAACAACAATGTGAACATCCAAGATTTGACCGTGAAGTTGAATTTTCTGCAGCAAACTCAAGACATCAACGACAAGTGTACAAAGCAAAGTGTTCAAGAGGACGGTACCCCAGAACGTAAAACTAAGTGGATATTTGGCAAACTCGGGGACCGAGTTTAAGGGGAGTAAGGGAGATTGTAACCGGGAAATATTTGGACATTTGGACTTTAATTCAAATTAATCGTTTTCATTTAATATTCTATTCGGACATTTCTTCTTCTATATTTTAATCATTTAATTACATAATTTTAGTGCTAATTGTGACAAGTAAGTTTATCTATTTATTCTTATTCTTTCCTTTATTCTTTCGTTTTAATTATTTCTATTGTTCAAAATATGTTTGTCGCGCTGGAAGCCGGATTGGGTTATTTAATATCTTTGGACACTAATCTGTTTACATAACAACTGTTTTTAATTATCTATATATATTTGACATTTTATATTGTTATTGAATTTCGATCTTGGGTCTGGAAGTGTCCAGATACCGCAAAATAAAAGTATATTATTGGGAATACCTTATTCATTTCATATAGCCGGAATTTACTCGGTTATATAGTATTCCAGGCAGCTAACACTCAACAATTATGTCAAATGTTAATTGTAAGAAACATATTATTAATAATCAGCCATCGTTTCATGACCACCCCCTCTTCCGAAATTAAAATATTTAAAAAGGGTAATTTCTTTGATTCAAGAGCTACTGTAACAAGTTATGGGTATGTTGCATGATGTTTGTAAGTCACAAATGTCAACATGATCACATGATCTGCCCAATGTTAAAATTAATAGAGACAACAATCATGGTACCTTAAATTGAGGCCTAAATAGTATTTATACATTTTCGTTGATAATTATGTTTTTTATTCCCACTGGTAGGTACGTAGTGCTAGTGAAAAAAATTAGACAAGTATTCTAACAGATATCCGTCTCTTAACTCAAAAAATTTATTTGAATATTAATGACTTGTCAATCATTAAATAATAAAAATGAACAAAAGGCATTAAAATCATGACTAAATCAATGTTTCAAAAACATTGTCTGAACGTTATCTCCTAAAAATTACCACAAAGTACAGTAATTTAATCTTGGAACAAAATTACTTTGGTCACCAAATGTGCCCCGCCTATTCATGGATTTTATTACCGCAATGCAGTGGTACTCTTCCATTGATCAAACGGCCGACCTTGTAGGTTTAGACATCAAATATACACTACATATTTCTTTTCACTTAAAAATATGAATGGAGAATACGAAATGAATATTAATAATAGGATCAAATTAAGAACTCTTCTTTCTTCTTTAAGCCCCAAACCAAAAGTACCGCGACACAGTGGGACCCCAGTATAATACACAAAGTTTCAAATTTTTGAAATCAAGAATCCTTGCTATAAAAAAAGGATTTGTCATAATAAGTGTGACAATATGATTAAACATCGATATGATTTCAAATACGTTTCATATCAAACACTCGATGCAAACGTGTGCAAGGTCAGCTCTTTTTCTTAGTCTTATAAGTAGATTAATGGTGGTAACTTCTCAATATTTCTGATATTATTCTTTGATTTTTCCCGCCTTGACTTCAAGATGAAGAACAACAATAAAAGCGTTGTTCCATGGCTTAGTATTACTGTGTATTTGTAGAGACTTTGTCCTATTTGCATCTACTCCATATCCGTCCATTGTTAATGATACCTTAGACTTGTTTTTGGACACTGATCCCAAATTTCTGTTTCAGAAGGCGACTGATACATCTTAAAAACATATTAACAAAGTTTGATGAAATTCTTAATATTCCTTTAAAAATTCATAATCTTAAATCAAAGTAAATGAAAAATCTAGAGAGATTTGGTTTCCCGCCAAAATTTTAAAAAAGTTTATATCTCAAAAAACGGACACAATCACCTATCAATATTTACTGGAGTTGACATTTATAAGACAGTGTGTGTCCTATAAGAAGCAGGCGATGCTTAATCTACCGGTACAGGCGGGGAAGTAGTTCACAAAAATTGTCTCCCCTATAAATCTGTTTACCTGCCATCTCCTCAAATAAACAAGATTTGTGATGACACAGCCACGGTAATAACAAATCAAATTTCTAATATTTGTGGTATTTTTTTTTACATTTCACATAATGTATCTAATGCTGCAACAATCGCTGTAAGGAACAGATATATGAGAGTTGATTTAAATTAATTAAACATTGTTTTAATCCAACTCTTACTGATGGTCAATACTGTATGATAATAAAGAAAAAATTCTAGCCACCCTCAAAGGGCATGGGCGGAAACAAAATTTATGAGTATTATTAAATATATAATTATGCTTCGTATAAACCATTTCTGCATATGTCCTTTTTCAGGATCCACTTATTTCAAGTTTTTAAGTAGGGAGAAAATGGACTTTTCATTATATTTTTAGCTCGCGAGTGATTTGTACTCACTGTGAAATAAATATATTGGGCAATTAAAGGGGCATGTATTACTTTAAGTATTTTCACTTCGTTAAATTTCAAGATTTCGGACACGTGTTAATTAGTATTTGAGGTGTAATATAAGGGTGGTTACCATTCGGTATTCTTTTAGAGAGATTTGTTGACAGTTTCCAATTTATACAAAGTTGATTCCTGAAAGAAACCTCAGAAAGAATGCATAGGAGATAAAAATTCGATTGTGATTCTGAAGAAACGCTACAAAGGGCGGACATAAAAATTTGCACATGGATTAGCAGGGATATTGGCAATCCGTATACAAATTTTGGTCAAAATCTAAAGATGGCCTTTTTGGGGATCCACTTTGAAAGACAGACACTAACTTGATCTTTTATGCCGATTTGTGCATTGTATATGCATCTATACGTTCACCTGCGACAATCTACATTGTAATATAAATTCAAAATAAAGGAATGAAAAATATTTGTCTTTTTTTCATTGGAAATAACTTTTATAATTATACATCTATGGTAAACAATCCAAAAAGTAACATTTCTACCTCATTTAAACGACAGCTCAATTTCTATTGTTCTATTTCAACAACTTCCCCGCCTTGGTACACCTGATTTCATCTTATTGGGTCCGTGTTGTTCATTTGCATGCGTGTCTTCATTTTTCTTCTTTGTCTCGTACTCATGTGGTGTCCTTGTTTCTTGGTGTTTCCGATGTTGCCATTGTCCACTGTTCATTCTTTTGACTGACGTTTTAGTTCTCACTTACTTCTTTATTAAAATTGTCTGTTGTTACAGATTAAAAATATTAAAATCCGAAGAGTGTATCCTCAGGAATGACCCTCATAAAATTGTATGTTTCATTTCATTTGTAGATCTGTAATTTCCATTCTGATGTTAATTTGTTGTCGTATTTCAGAACTAAAATCAATTCCCATGTCTGTTTCTGCTATGATAATGATCTCACCGAATCGCATCTGGATGACAGTACTTGTGTAAATGTAAAGATGTTAAAGCAATGCAAGCAAAGTAGACAGCAAACATACAAATCTTTAAGAATTTAGCGGTGGCTACTTAGAGGCAATCAAATGTGCTTTTAAATTTAGTAGAAGTCGTAATATTGTGGCTTAAGATGAGGAATAACAGTGAAAGTTGTCTCTTTGGCATTCAACCAAATATACATTACAGGAAACAAATCAAAGAAATAAGGAAATGACCTCTTATTTTTAAACAGGGATGTTATGAAGTTCTGTGGTCATACGTGGAGAAGTACAACAAATATGTCATGACAGTTGTTATAATTGTGTCGTTAATAGAGGTATGTTTTGTAGTATATTGTTTCGAAAAAAACTAGACAAAGCAAAAGAGAAAGGTTTTCCTCAGTCTTGGACGACAATTGTGCATTTAAAAAAGAAATTTAGATAGACATAAAAAAACATAAATGCAGTTATCACACAAACATCTCATGAAGAAATATGCCGGTTGATTTTAATGAATAATTTTCAATCTCCGAATGTCAGTATGAGAAAAAGGGTTCTTTCAAGAGACAAAATGTAGGGTCACACAAACATCTCATGAAGAAATATGCCGGTTGATTTTAATGAATAATTTTCAATCTCCGAATGTCAGTATGAGAAAAAGGGTTCTTTCAAGAGACAAAATGTAGGGACCACCTTTCTTTAAAGAAAATAAATGGAGAGGAAGTTTGGTGCGCTATAAGACCGGTTTATCCCACTATTTCTTTGGAAATGCAGGTACCAAGTCAGAACCATTGAGAGTTAGTACACCTAACTATATGGTTTACGGGGAAAGCGGGAGATTTCCTTTAAATATTATAGTGCAGCTGCGAATGATCAACTTTTGGAAGAAATTGCTATTGAACCTAAATAAACTCTCTGGGATGTTATATCGTTTAATGTTTGCTTTGAATGATACTAATGAATTTAGTTTTAAATGGATCGAAAATTTGAAGTCAGTTTTCAATGATATAGGGCTTTCTTATATCTGGGATGGGCAGTATGCACTACGAAATCTTGATACTAAAATTACTATAAAGCAGAGATTATTGGACGCTTTCTATCAAAATTGGTTTCAAAGTATGAATAATTCATCAAGGGGTGAATTGTATAGGTGTCTTAAACAAGAATTTGGAATTGAGAAATATTTACTGAAATTAAACAAGGGTAACAGAATTACTATTTGCCGTTTAAGATGTTCTAATATTAAATTCCCTGTTGAAACAGGTAGATGGGTTGGGATCACTTTGGAACATAGAAAATGTAATATTTGTAATTTAAGATATTGGGAATGAATTTCATTACTTGTTTAATTGTGTTGATGCAGAAGTTATAAGTCTTAGAAACAAATATATCCCAAACTATTATGTGCGCTATCCGTCGATGTATAAAATGTATGGGTTATTTTCAATCTGTAATGTTAATATGCTTAATAATTTGGCTATATTTTTGAGAAAAGTAGAAAAACTTTTGTAAATATGTCATTATTATATGTATCGCCATTTCCATTGGTTGTATGAATGTATACAATTCCTCTTGTAACACTTTAAGTGTCTGAGTGTTTTCAAAATAAAGTATTTGAATCTTGAATCTTGAATCTACAGATAGATGCATAGTGGGATGCACAGGTGCTTGAGGAGAAAAATTTAGAGATCACCGTGGGATACACAGAAGTCTGAAAAGGGGGGGGGGTAATATGACAGTTCATTGTAACAAAAGATGTACCCTAAGTCAGGTGCGGCGAAATGCGTTATTGCAGCTCAATGTCATTTCCTTCCTGGATGAAAATCACACCACTGTAGAAGAATATCAATATTTTACGATTCATCATAGGCGGGCCAAGCAGGAATTACATGATCCTTCCTGAAATAATACAACAAAAAAGCCGGCAGAAATCGAGTTCTACAAACATTATCAAACAATTATATGTTAAGGGCTGGGTGGGCTCGGGAAAAGATTTTCTTCACAAAAGTTCGTCTGCTTCTTCACATGAAAGGATCGAAAGGACGATAATTTTGGTATCTTGAATAAAGGAAAGATTACAAATAATTATGACCTATACGATAACTGAATTTAAGGTATATTCCTTAAATTCTATTATTCCCCAAGGCAATTAGACACAATATATTAAGTAAGTTTTGGCGATATCTGGCCACAGCTTTAATAAGTGTATCTTATTTACAAATATTCTAAAAACTGTCAATTGTCCAAAAATAAAATTTTCGTTTTCGATTCATCATAAAGACTATCCTGATTCGATAAATCAATATTATAACATAAATATCAATATTCGATCAATCAATGTTCGATATTACTATCTATATTCGATCAATCGATTAAAAGTTACCGTAAATTATGGCATCCACAATCAATCACTGTAAGGTAGATGCACCGTGGGATGTACAGATGCTTGAGGATAAAAATTTAGAGATCACCGTGCGATACACAGATAAAAAGTCTATGAGAGTTCATTGTATACAAAAGACGAACCATTGAATCAGGTGCGGCGAATTATGCCATCTTGACAGAGCATGGCACTAAAAGTAAAATGCTGTGTCAACCGCCATTAGGGGGGTTCGCTGCACCGCTGTAAACCAGATACCGAATTATTTACGAAAAAAACCCATTTGACTCAAATTGTAACTAATGAAAACAAAAATATAATACAATTAAAATCTATATACATATTATCGTTCAACTCATATCAGACGTTTGTTTATGCTTTATACAATTCACTTTAGTTCGTGGTTAAATCTAAACATTTATCTGATTAATCTGTAAGTGTAATTACCACACTTACTATAAAGACGGGAATGTAGTAATCCAGTCATTGATTAGGAAATTCTCCAAACACCCTTGAAGTGTGTTCAAAGGGATATTAGTACGACTTTACTCACGTGAACCCCGTCACCGCTCAAAAACTGCAAATGGTTATTCCTCATTTCCGGATGATGGACATATCTTCCCCACATACCTAGCACAAAACTGGCAATTCGAGTTATTCAACGACATCTCTCCATTGCCAGGTGATTGTCAGAATATCTTCAAGATAACCTAGGTAAAATTTGGGACCAAATCAGGATTGTGTGTGGTAAAACACATTGAACCCACAGCAAAATCTGTTTATGTCATTACGTAGGAACCCGACTTTCGTCTTACCCATATCATTACCTGGCTATTGATTTATCGAATCAGGATTGTTGGGGCTATCGTAACGTAACATGGTACGAAGCCTTGATTTCAGCTGCTTAATAGGCATTCCTCTATATCCTTACCACCAAATGGCGACCTTTAAACGATCCAAGCCTAGGTACACTCCACCTGGCCGTGTTCTGTATTCAATAAAAGCCCCCTTGGCTATTGATGATCACCCAAACGGTAACAGTATCTCCTACAATGTCTTAACGTGATAGTAAATAGTAATCAAGATTAAAAACAAAATGTCAAATTGAAAATTAAGGTCGTATATAACTTTTGGAAACGACGGACTTCCAGCGACCTGCTTTCATTATTTCAGTATCAGGGACACCCTGTAAGGACACACTTGTAGCGGTCCCAATCCTAAGTGAATGTGAACTAAAACAAATATGATTACCACTCAATAAGCCGATTGCTTTCTTTAAAACAGAAACTACTTGGTAACGTATTAAAGGTTTCCCGTTGTAATGGCAAAATAGTTGACCTGGCAGTGAAGGTCTTATGTCCATGAAATTATTAAATAAAAGGTGTGGACATGCGATATGATCAGCTCGCTGTGGAATTGTTATAACCACACCCATGCTAGCCTGGTCGGTTTTCGAGGATATAATACTTACTCTTGGACATCCCCCAATGACATAACATCTGAAACTGACAAAATATGTCCGTCTTGTCCATTACTAATCGTGAATTCCGATATTCTCAAAAGTCCGAAAAATGCTACAGAAAAGCCCGCTTTAAAAAGAGCGGTTTCGTACTGTGATGTGCATACATGTGGGAGAATACCAATAATTTTCTTTAACAATTAGAATGGATAGGGAAACGAGTATCTTTATTACGCCCCTTGACTCTTTTTATTCCTTCTAGAACTTTTCTTACCACGAATTGTATGGTTATGTCGACGAAATCGTTCAATTTACAGAAGAAACTAATGCCTTCAAAGTAGCAACAGATTGATGAATGTGACAGATTACCCTGGTACAAATAAAATATAAACTGCAAAATATCATTAAGAGGTGGGGGCAAACGTCTGACAAATTGTTTTTAAGTCTAAAATAATTGAATGCAGAAAATCCGCACTGATAAGTTTTAACTGTATTAGGAGCAAGAGACAGTTCAATGAAACTTTCGATTACTGGTCCAATGTTGTCCAAAACTCCTCTGGTATTTTGAAAGGCGGTAAATCTGCTTCTGTAGCCAATGACTGGAAACGTACCATCTGAAACCGAGACAAGGCATCCGCAATTTCATTCTTTGAGCTTTCGATATGTATAGCTTTGAAGTTAATGTTATTCAGCATGGATAACAAACTAAAAGGATGCATTAGCCTCACAACAGATTTGTCTTTAGATGTACAATTATTTAAGATTGAGACTAGGGCCAAATTGTCAATCCGAAATATTATTCTTTTATTTTTCAACAGCTCTGTCCATAAAGAACAGGAACCAACTCCAAAAAGCCATATTGTGCATAATCTGTGTACTTTTGAAACTAACAGGCCAGTGCATCTGTACCCAATGCCCACAAAAAATACGCCCTGTATCAGAGTCTTTCGGGAAAATACAATGCCAATGGAAATTATCTAAAAATTGTAATAGCATACTGACGTCTGCTCTTACTTCGCTATTTAACCTAACTCTATAAAATGGCTTTTTGATTTTTACCTCAGCGGATGCGCTAAAGCTTTTGAGCAAAAAGCAACAATCTAGTTACCGATTCTAGCTCTCTAACCTTCATTTCTTTTTATAAGAGAGGCGAGAGGAGTGACCGCAGTCTTACTAATTTGTCTTCTGGAATAAAGATCATCATTATTTCGGTATCTAAGACAAAGCCTAGAAATGGTAAAACCGTTGTTGGTCCGAGCGTTTTATCATCTGCTATTGGTATACCTAGAGTTTTACTAATTTCCATAAAAGTATTTAGTGCACAATCGTCAGAATGCTTTGAACCCATAAAAATAAAGTCGTCCAAGTAATGGTCCACGGAGCTTATACCTGAATTATATTCGACAACCAATTGTAAAAATGTAGAGAATTTCTCAAATAAATTGCACGACAGTGAGCAGCCGCAAGGCAGGTATTTGTCGATGTAGAATTTCCCTTGAAATTTGATACCCAATAAATCAAAGTCGGCTGGATTTATTGGCAGAGTCTGAAGGCCGACATGATGTTTATTTTTCCGAGAGCCGCACTGGGGCCAAGGGAATACAGTTTATCTAAAATACTATCAAAAGTAGTGTAATTTAGTTTGCAGAACTTTTCGTCGATGAATGAATTAATGCTACTAGGGGGGATATGACAAATGTGTAATTAAACGTGAAGTACCGTCAGATTTGGGCACTAACCCAATCGGCGATACTCGTATGGGTAATTTTGATAAGGGGCCACGCATTTTACCCAACATTACTTCCTTTGATAACTTTGCAAGGGTCTCATCTAGATTCTGTTAAGCAGAAATCAAGTTTTTAGCAATGTAATGAAACCAAGGACCAATGTATTGAAGGCGAAAGCCTTAACAAAAACCAACATAAAAATCACGAACCTTTTTAACTTTAGGATATAAATCCAAGAATTTTCTCAGATGTTGAGTATTAATAAGACTGTGTCCTTTGTCCAAAAGATGATGAATCAGATCTTGGTCTTGAAAACTGTTGTTCTGTTGTTGTTTTCTAAACGAAAAATTTCGAATCGTTGTATTAGTTTTAGGAACTCGAATTAAACGTTGTCGCTGAAAAACCGGTTCATAGTTGAGGTTTGACTGTACATTTGAAATACCGCTGCCTGTGCAAAAGACTCTACATTGAAAAACAGGATGAGGTCCGTTACAACGTAGACACGTGTGGCTGTAAATGCATGACTGACGATAACATTTGTTTGTTTAATTGTAGCCAATTATTTGGTAACCCTAATTAAAATTATAATTGCTAGATTTATTGTTAATGTGAAGGAGCTATAACTCTGGATCAACTTTCGCCCAAGAGCTTAATGGGTTTAGTGCTTTCTTCATGCGGTATTGCTCGTCATAGGTTTTCCAACCTAAATGAGCACCACAACGGGAAGCTCCCTGGCGGACTACAAACATGTATTTTAACAATTCTTGAAAATGCTGTGAATGTACTGTAAAATATACGCTTGTGAAGATAATAAAGGCACTTGTCCACTGCTCTATTTCAGAAATTTTAACAGCAGTTTTAGAAGGTTGAATTACAACTTCACCTCTCACTACAGTAAGTTTTGTCCACTTTGGCCCTCTTCATTTGATAAGAGGCTGGCAAGATCTATGTAATCTCCCTTTACATTTTTGTCTTAAGATTCTGTGAAACTGTTGATCAAACACCGTTATGCTTATAATTAGTTGTGGAGTGTAAATGGGTGCAGGGACTGTTTGCAATAATGATTCGTTACATGTGTTGGCTGAGTAAATTGCAATAATGATTCGTTACATGTGTTGGCTTGAGAAAAATTTGTAGGTGTTTGTAAAACTGGAGTATTACCTATTGTCGTAGTATTTGTAGCTGTGTTCACTGGAATAGGTGATACCATAGATGCCATCGATGTAATGCCAGATCTCCCAAATCCAGGGTCCTGGTTGTCTTGAACAGTCGGAGCGGTGACGTATGAATTTGTTGTGGTGACCTTCCTTTTTGCTGCAGCAGGCAGCTGGCTCGGGATCCTTCACCGACGGCTCTGTCTTCCTGTTCTTCATCTTCTGACATTATATATCTGAAACTCAAAGACAATTATTAGCTCTTCACATGGAAAACTTTGCAGGCAAATCTGAAAAAGCTATTAAGATTTTTATTAATTTATTTAGTATGGTTTAATTAATTAATTTTTTGCTATTTTATTATTATTTTTCTGAATTCTGGTTTATTATTACAAGTTATTTATTTTTATTTATTTATTTACTTTCATTTATTTATTTATTTTTGAAACTGTATGTCTACATCTGTAATGTGAAAGCTGTGACCGAGAAAAAGAAAATGACTAGTGTATAATCATAATAAAAAAAGATGCAAATTGTAGGTTTCTCGGATGATTATTGCATACTGCAAAACAACAGGCTCTCAAGAGCCTGTATCGCTCACCTGGACCATGGCTGACATAGATAAAAGGCATTTCCAATAGGAAAAACAAAACATATAATTTAGCAGAATATTTTTTTTTCTGAAATTACAGTATTCTTGTTTGGTTTCCAAGGCAACAGAAAGATCCACCATCCATTACAACCCATAACAGAACACCATTCCAAAAAAAATTGAGCAGGGGTTCCCCTTATAATCAAGGCAATACATAATGCTGAAATTGAAACATTCGGACCACAATTCAAATAAAAATTCAAAAATTTGGGCAGAGGTTCCCCTTAAATTAATAGGGCCAATGTAAAAACTATGTTCCAGATGGTGGCCATCTTGGATGAGGTATGGACCTGCCAGATTGGATGGGACCACCTAAGGACCATTATGGCTTAGTTTGGTTCTAATTGGAATGGTAGTTTCTGAGAAGAAGATCTTTGAATGTATTTTCCATAGGGTCCAATGCTAAAACTATGTTCATTCACTGGCGGCCATCTTGGATTAGGTACGGACCTGTCAGATACCTTTTTTGGAAGGGACAATCTAAGGATCATTGTGTCTAAGTTTAATTAGAATTGGACTGGTAGTTTCTGTTAAGATCTTTGAATGTCTTTTCCATAGGGTCCAATGTTAAAACTATGTTCCCCGCTAGCGGCCATCTTGGATTAGGTACGGACCTGTCGGATACCTTTTTTGGAAGGGACCATCTAAGGACCATTGTGTCTAAGTGTGGTTATAATTGGACTTGTAGTTTCTGAGAAGATCTTTGAATGTCTTTCCCATAGGGTCCAATGTTAAAACTATGTTCCCCGCTGGCGGCCATCTTAGATTAGGTACGGACTTGCCGGATACCTTTTTTGGAAGGGACCATATAAGGACCATTGTGACTAAGTTTGGTTATAATTGGACTGGTAGTTTCTGAGAAGATCTTTGAATGTAATTTCCATAGGGTCCAATATTAAAACTATGTTCCCCACTGGCGGCCATCTTGGATTAGGTATGGACCTGTCGGATATCTTTTTTGGAAGGGACCATCTAAGGACCATTGTGTCTAAGTTTGGTTATAATTGGACTGGTAGTTTCTGAGAAGAAGGTCTTTGAATGTCTTTTCCATAGGGTCCAATGTTAAAACTATGTTCCCCGCTGGCGCCATCTTTGATTAGGTACGGACCTGTCGGATACCTTTTTTGGAAGGGACCATCTAAGGACCACTGTGACTAAGTTTGGTTATAATTGGACTGGTAGTTTCTGAGAAGAAGATTTTTGAATGTAATTCCCATAGGGTCCAATGTTAAAACTATGTTCCCCGCTGGCGGCCATCTTGGATTACGTACGGACTTGCCGGATACCTTTTTTTTGAAATGGACCATATAAGGACCATTGTGACTAAGTTTGGTTATAATTGGACTGGTAGTTTCTGAGAAGAAGATCTTTGAATGTAATTTCCATAGGGTCCAATGCTAAAACTATGTTTCCCGCTGGCGGCCATCTTGGATTAGGTACGGACCTGTCGGATACCTTTTTTGGAAGGGACCATCTAAGGACCATTGTGTCTAAGTGTGGTTATAATTAGACTTGTAGTTTCTGAGAAGAAGATCTTTGAATGTCTTTCCCATAGGGTCCAATGTTAAAACTATGTTCCCCGCTGACGACCATCTTAGATTATGTACGGACTTGCCGGATACCTTTTTTGGAATGGACCATATAAGGACCATTGTGACTAAGTTTGGCTATAATTGGACTGGTAGTTTCTGAGAAGAAGATCTTTGAATGTCTTTTCCATAGGGTCCAATGTTAAAACTATGTTCCCCGCTGGCGCCATCTTGGATTATGTACGGACCTGTCGGATACCTTTTTTGGAAGGGACCATCTAAGGACCATTGTGACTAAGTTTGGTTATAATTTGACTGGTAGTTTCTGAGAAGAAGATTTTTGAACGTAATTGCCATAGGTCCAATGTTAAAACTTTGTTCCGGCTGGCGGCCATCTTGGATAAGTTACCGACCTGTCGGATACCTTTTTTGGAAGGGACCATCTAAGGACCATTGTGTCTAAGTTTGGTTATAATTGGACAGGTAGTTTCTGAGAAGAAGATCTTTGAATGTCTGTCCCATAGGGTCCAATGTTAAAACTATGTTCCCCGCTGGCGGCCATCTTGGATTAGGTACGGACCTGTCGGATACCTTTTTTGGAAGGGACCATCTAAGGACTATTGTGACCAAGTTTGGTTCCAGTTGGCCCAGTAGTTTCAGAGGAGAAGATCTTTGAATGAAAAGTTCACGACGGATGGACGACGGACGCCAAGTGATGGCAAAAGCTCAGCCTGGCATAGCCAGGTGAGCTAAAAAGGAGGGGGGTTGCACCAAGGACAAAACATCCAGCAAGGTCCATCCGTCTGTAGATCATACACATATGGAATCCTTACAGATAAATTAACCTGTTGAGTAAAACATTAAAAAACTTGTTTATTTGTGTACAATAGAGCTATAAAAAAAGAATTGGGAAGCACGTTTTCGAACGGTGTGGTCGCCGTGAGATTGTAAAATTATCAAAATTTAAATATCATGCTATTTAAGTAAAACAGACAGCATAAAAGCTTCAAATACCGTTAAACATGCAAACTTTAATTTAAGGTATATTCCTAAAATTCTATTATCAAATACATGATAATAAATTGATAATACAACCAGTGACCAAAATTGTATGGACATTGTTTGATACACTGCACAATCAAATACACCATGAAACAGTACTCATATACTCAAATTGATCAAGAAACAGTTTCAATCAACGTATGAAAATTGCAATCTGAAACAGTCTCGGTCTTTGGCATTAAAACACAATAAAATGGTACGGATCTGAGGAATCGAAGGCGCAATGAAACAATACCGACCTGGACAATCAATGCACAATGACTGATTGATGTTTTACGTCAACTTAAATATTTCAGCTATATTGTGGCGAGAACTGTTAAGTATATTGAACAATTCTAATAAATGTAGAAAATATCTATATAAAACCATTATAACAAGACGGGAAATTCTGACTGCCACTGGAAAAGTAGGGTGAAATCAAAAGGGGCGGGGAATTTAGACTTGTGGCCAATCACCTACGGTCCATTCAAAAAAGAACTTGCTACAAGGGTTCCAACACGTGGACCTAAGTTTACATCCCGTCCGAAAGATGGGTTGTGTTTTTATTCATCCCTCACAACCACGGACATCCAGTTTTTGAAGGGTTGTTCCCCGCAGCCTGGAATACTAGGTCCTATTTCTATACCCCGGGGTTCCCGCGGGGGTGCTGGTGAATAGGAAAGCTACATAAATTACATAAACTCTCCTGAAGTTAGAGAAATTTCGGCGTGAATATTTCCCACTCTAGATCTCGTCCGACTTAAGATCTCTATTCCCTAAGAAGAAGTGAAAAGCACACAGAGCACTGGCTACTGTAGCTTTGTGATTTGTACTTTTAACACGTCATGGTAGCATTAAGTTTTGTAGTGTAGTTTTTTGTAAATAGTTTATTGTTTTATTATATATTTTGTTTTTTTTTTAGAAAGACTCGCATAGAGTTGAAATATAAACAGTATTTATACTAGTGCTATTCACATTGTTCATACTGAAAGTTTATA
>MJUU01007478.1:27082-39366 GCA_002080025.1 Modiolus philippinarum | reverse complement strand
GCCAAAAAAAAAAAAAAAAAAAAAACACGGCCGCCAGGGCCGAACATAGTTTAACATGGGACCCTATGGACAAAATGCACATTTTGGCTTTCTCTTCTGAAACAACTTATTCAAACTTTACAGGAATGATGTATGGAAGGTCCTTTACTTAGATTGCCGAAATTTTTCCGATCCACCAAAAAACATGGCCGCCAGCGCATGGGACCCTATAGGAAAAGCTTATATTTGCTATCTCCTCTAAAGCAACTGAAGCAAATTGAACCAAACTTTACAGGAATGATGTATGGAAGGTCCTTTACTTAGATTATCGAAATTTTTCCGATCTGCTAAAAAACATGGCCGTCAGCGCAGAACATAGTTTAGAAGTGGACCCTATGGGAAAAGCGTATATTTGCTATCTCCTCTGAAGCAACTGAAGCAAATTGAACCAAAGTTTACAGGAATGATGTATGGAAGGTCCTTTACGTAGATTGCCGAAATTTTTCCGATCCGCTAAAAAACATGGTCGCCAGAGGAGAACATAGTTTAAAATGGGACCCTATGGGAAAAGCATATATTTGCTATCTCCTCTGAAGCTACTGAAGCAAATTGAACAAAACTTTACAGGAATGATGTATGGAAGGTCCTTCACATAGATTGCCGAAAAGTTTGCGATCCCATAAAAAACATGGCTGCCGTCACTGAACATAGTTTAACATTGGATCCTAAAGGGAAAATTACATTTTCATTTCTCCTCTGATACCACTGAAGCAAATTCAACCAATCTATACAATAAGGATGTATGAAAGGTGCTTAACAAAAATTGCTCATTTTATTTCGATCTGACAAAAAACATGGCCTCCAGTACAGAACATAGTTTAACATTGGAGCCAGGAATGAGATAACCATCGTTATAATCATCATCTCTGAAACAAATCAAGCAAATTTAACTTAATGTATAGGTCCTTTCTAAATCAGACAAAAAAACACATGTGCTAATGAAACACATAGCTAAATATTTGACCCCAATGGTAAGAAAACATAATTTTTAGTCATGTATGGCATAGAAGCATTTTGTCAGGTTAGCGATACAGGCTCAGTCTCTGAGCCTCTGGTTTCTTATGTGATAGAAGTAGTATCAGTGACTTGTAATCTCATTAACAGCCAGTCTCCGTAAAATTCAACTTTTATAAAGTACAAGTACTTTCACAAATCCAAGGGCACATTGTTTGCTTTTCATTAAGTGTCCAACAAGTCAAAGTATTGCATAATTCATGTTTTACTTTATTCTATTTATTGCCTACATTCAGTTGATTCTCCGAACATTTTTACAAGTGTCGCTGGCGACAATTACTGTCAGTTTTAAATTGAAAATTCAGTTAGATAAAATGAACAAATTCTATTTCTAGCTAAATACAAAGTCAGGTAAAACCGCGTCTTCTAGAATTTAATGTTTTTATTATTTTTCTATTCAATATTTGTCATAAAGATAAAAAAGATTATAAAAAAACGTTTTGCTGTTAGTGATATATAAATTAATCGGTCATTTGGTAAAGTTTTCTTTTAGTGGAAATTGATTACTTTTAAGATGTTGATTTTAAGATGAAGAACGGCAATAAAGCGTTTTTCCATCCCTCGGTTCTAGCATTTAATGTAGAACTTTGTCTCATGTGCATTTACTCCATATCCTTTCAGTTTTACTTACAACTGAATAACGATTTTAGCGTATTTTGCAGTTGCCATTTATATCAGCCACACAACTGTTACGAAAAATGAAAAGAAAGACACCTCCATGCATCTGATGCACAAGATACTTAGCAAATGAGGCATTTTATATCGAACCTTCTTAAGCAAGACCACTAACAGGGCGATAAAAGATTAAAAAAACAAAACAAAATAAACAAAAACAAACTAAGTACAAAACGAACACACACACACACACACATGAATCAAAAACTAAACATTTGATTATTAAGAAAGATCAACACATACTAGTACTTTTAACAAGTTGATCAAATAAAAAAATAAGTAAAAGAAGAAAGAAATACAGTCGTAGGGCAATCAAGCTTCTATTACCACTTGAAAAGGGGAGAAATGTTTAGGAGTAGAAATTTTAGCCTATTTTACGACTCCCATTGTCTGTTATCCTTACGGCGTATGATACATTACCATATTCATCTAGAATTATGAAAACAAAAGTGTGCATTTAAAAATAAATTACATACATATGCACCGACAAACCATTTCATGAGGTTGCACGCGTTGTCGTGCTAGGTATACCCCCACTCGTATTTACTTATACATTAAAATGGAAAAAATTGCTTAGTCCCGCCAAACAGGAAGTTGATATCATAGGGTGACCAAAATTGCTTAGGACGCATTCACCTTATATATCAAGACAAATACCAAATTCGAAATAAATCGGCCCAGCAGTAGCTGAGAAAATTGCGACGAAAATTTTGACTATGTTCAATAAAGGGAATAATGGCCAAGTCCCGCAAAATAGGAAGTTGATATCGTCGGGTGACCAAAATAGCTTACCACGCATTCCCCTTATATATAAAGTCAAATACCAAATTTGAAATAAATCGGCCCAACAGTAGCTGAGAAAAGTGCGACAAAAATTTTCACTGTTCAATAAAGGGAAAAATGGCTAAGTACTGCCAAACAGGAAGTTGATATCGTATGGTGACCAAAATTGCTCAGGACGCATTCCCCTTATATATAAAGACAAATAACAAATTTGAAATAAATCAGCCCAGCAGTAGCTGAGAAAAGTGCGACGAAAATTTTCACTAAGTTCAATAAAGGGAACTAAAGGCTCACATGAGCTTGTATCACTCACCTGGTCACTGGTTTTATTCATTGTCACCTATAGACCACCCGATCATACTATAAATCAGTTCAGCAGATGTTAATTTTCATTCGTGGATGAGGTACAAACTAAAAATTACTTTGGAAGGGATCACCCAAAGACAATTGTAACCAAGTTTGGTTCCAATTGGCTCAGTAGGTTCAGAGGAGAAGACATTTGAATGCATTTCCCATAGAGTCCCTATGTTAAACTATGTTCCACGCTGGCAGCCATCTTAGATGAGGTAAGAACGTAAAAATCACAAACTTTAAAGGGGACCACCCAAGGACTATTGTGACCAAGTTTGGTTCAATTTGGCGTGGTAGTTTCAGAGGAGAAGATATTTGGATGCATTTCCCATAGGGTCCCTATGTTAAACTATGTCCCTTCTGGCGGCCATCTTGAATGAGGTATGAACATAAAAATCACAAACTTTGAAGGAAAACATCTAAAGACTATTGTAACCAAGTTTGGTTCCAATTGGCTCAGTGGGTTCAGAGGAGAAGACATTTGAATGCATTTCCGATAGGGCCCCTATGTTAAACTGTACTCCACGCTGGCAGCCATCTTGGTGGAGGTAAGAACGTAAAAATCGCAAACTTTAAAAGGGAACCACCCAAGGACTATTGTGACAAAATTTGGTCCCCATTGGCTCAGTGGTTACAGAGGAGAAGATCTTTGAATGCATTTCCCATAGTGTCCTATGTTAAACTATCTTCCCCGCTGGTGGCCATCTTGGATGAGATGTGAACCTGCTGGACATATGTAGAAATTGTAGTTCTTGAAAACCTCAACACTTTTGCAATTCACATTTAACCTTTGTCTCAAACAGTTTTTTCAATAAAAGTAAAACCGTTCAAAAATTGTGAAAATTCAAAGAAAAAGCGGCAATAACTCCTATGTGGGTTGTCAGATTTTCTTCAAAATTGCAGGACATGTAGATCTTACTATGCTGACCATTTTTGTTATACAAACTTCACTTCTATCTTCTATCATTTTCAATATATAAGACCAGAAGTAACGAAAAACTCAAAATTTTACGGAAAAGGGGCAATAACTCCAAGACGGGTAAACGGATATTCTCCAAAATTGCAGGGCAGGTAGATCTCATCATGCTAATTATTTTTATCCCCATGTCAGAATTTTGATATCTGTAATGGTTTTCGAGTAATTTGCAAAAAAAAGCAATTTATCCCTATGTTCCATTTTTTAGTAACAGCGGCCATGTTGTTTGGTGTACGGACATAAAAATCACAAACTTGAAAGAGCATACCCTGGTGATGATTCAGGCCAAGTTTGGTTAGGATTGGCCCAGTAGTTTCAGAGGAGAAGATCTTTGAATAAAAGTTAACGGACGGACGGGCGGACGACGGACGCCGAGTGATGGCAAAAGCTCACATGGCCTTTGGCCAGGAGAGCTAAAAATGGCTGTCCCACTAAACAGAAAGTTGATATCAAAGGGTGACCAAGAATGCTTAGGACGCATTCCCCTTTTATATAAAGACAAATAGCAAATTTTAAATAAATCGGCCCAGCAGTAGCTGAGAAAAGTGCGACAAATGTTCAATAAAGGGGAAAATGGCGAAGTCCCGCAAAAAAGGAAGTTAATATCGTCAGGTGACCAAAATAGCTTGCGACGCATTCCCCTTGTATATAAACTCAAATACCAAATTTGCAATAAATCGACCCAGCAGTCGCTGAGAAAAGTGTGACAAACTTCGGACGGACAAGGGTATTCCAATATACCACCCACTCACGAGTGGGGGTATAATTTAAAACATCTTTCAGTCATAAACAAGTTTTCAATTCAGAATTATTTATTCACTCTTTTTGTCATCCAGAAAACATTATGACCTTTTCAAAATTTTTAAATTCAAATGATTATGCAATGTACTATATTATAGAATGCACCGTCTAAGGGCAAGAGGGAATTCAGACTACATGACTACTTTTACGGAAATTTGATATGTTTAGCGGCTGCATAAGTAGTGATTGGTCCTTTTTCTTAACAACTGTTAAATGCAGAAAGTATCTGATGTAATCAATTCTATGATCATCATCTATATCCATCGGTTGTCAATAATACGAATGTAAACAAAACACACATTTAGACATTTACTTTATAATATAATCAAAAATAGAAATTTACCGTGGAACATAAACATCATATATTTGATCTGCACTGAAGAGACATAAGTTGTCGAAATGCGCATATGCAGAAACTAAATTCACAGTAACTTAGGTATTGTGTTAAATAATAATATACAATTCAAATTTAAATTTAGTGTGATCTAAATCCAAAGCAGCCAGGATTGCCATCAATAAAAAACGAAACCTATTATATACAGGTTCGGTATTACGAGATGGAACTTGGTTATATGTAAGTCGAAACTTATTAGTTATTTCCCTTTGAAAGATTTCTACTTTTCGTAAAAATAAAACATTTGGACTCGGAATTAAGGAACTAACCTGATTCAACTATATGTGTATCATTCGAGTAAATTATAGAAAGATCATTTCTTTCAATGTAAAGATTATTTATACATTTATATAACAAATCAAAACAGCAGAATAATTTCTTTTAAATTCAAAATAATTTGTCAATCACTTATACATCAGCGAACGAGGACATTTATAATGGCTATTTAGCTTTCCTCTACGATATCTTTGGTAATGAGCATTCTTTTTGAGTTTGGATTATTAGTTTCCATATTATTCGATTTTAATGCTGCAAAGTGAGATTACTCTTTTTACACACATGTATCGCATATCAGAATGAACTGCTTTGTATACAACATGGGTATATTTGCAGAAACGTACTTCAACTTCCATTTCTTGTTTACAGCAAGGAAACTTTTGACTTCTCTACACTTAAAATTTTATTCAAGAGATACCCTTGGTTTAAGAAATGCCTCAGTAATTTTTGTACAGACTATTTGTGAAGATACGTATTCATGACCGTGAGTAAGAATTATCTCATATAAAAAAAGTATATTGGATCGTTAGTTAGAGTTTAACGTCCAGTGAGCAATATTTCAGCTATATCAGGACGAGAAAAAGTAAATCAATTAAAAAAAATATAAGTAAGAGAAAAAAGAAACAAAGGTAGAAGTGATAACCACTGGAATAGGGGAGAAATGGGTAGGGGCAGAAAATTTAGCCTTCCATACGAGTCCCAGTGACTCTGCTCTCTTTAGACAATATAGAAGGGGTCCTTCTACTGAATGAAGCGTGATTGATAATTTTTTAAAGAGTTTTACGACCAGGGACCAACTAAAACATATTAGGACGAGAAAAAGGAAATCAATGCAAAACAGTTTAAGAGGAAAGAAAATAATCTGGGCAACTGAAAAATCGATAGGGGCAGGAAATTTAATCTTCTATACGACCACCCTTAGTTACTCTGATTTTGTATCCAAAAATGCAGTTGGGTCTTTATACTACATTGAGTGTAATGTTTCTCCACACAATTTGTCTACAATGCTTTCGTGCCATGACTTTCTGTATCGTGACCTGATTGTCCCGCATAAATAGGGCATTCCCATACCCAACACCAGGCAGTTCTGAAAACGGGTGTGTCTGAAAACCCATTAAAACTTATTCAGGTGATGGGTCATTAGAAAGAAAAACATGAATAGAATCAAAAACAGCTATACTGCTAACTACAATACCACTATGATCTAGGAATGAGACAAAAAGATATTACGAAAGATGGGCCAATAAATGAATAGTGCTTAACTGTTAAACTACCAGGAGCTTAGTCTGTTGCTAAAACATTGTGACACTACGAAAGATAAATCAAATCTAAAACTTCCTGAAGGGTTTGATGAAGAATTGCGTGTATTCAGTTGAAATCGGTAGTATCAGTGAGAGGCCGGTATATTGGTAAAATCTTCAGGTCATTGGAACTCCGTTATTTCTCGCTTGCCCTCAATAACCGAAGCAAAAAAAAAAAAAAAAGTAACGTCCCAGGTCTTTATTTTTTTTCGGTATTTTGCGGCATTAAAAAAAAAAATCCCTAACTGAGGATCAAAATGCCCTCACTGAATACTTGTGAGTCACGCAATGTTTCGATTAAACGTCTATATTGTATAAACCCGGGAACCGATTTAATTTGTTTTGAAACTTGTACAAAATTTAGTTTAAAACTATGGAGCACCTCCCTCATGCATAGCTCTGTTCTTAGCTGAATTTTGGCTTTTATATTTAGATCCAGTTGGTTATTTGTTCTCTATCAGGTTTACACGTATTTCGGTTGATGGACTTCCAAATGTTTTGATTTTTTTATCTGCACCGATTGCATAGCTCTGTCCTAAGCTGAATTTTGGCTTATATATTTAGATCCTGTTGGTTATTTGTTCTCTATCAGGTTCACACGTATTTCGGTTGGTGAACTTCCAAATGTTTTGATTTTATCTGCACTGGAGAGACATAAGTTGTCGAAATGCACATATGCAGAAACAAAATCCACAGTAACTTTGATATTTTGTTATTTAAGCTGTAACGTTGTAAAAAATTAAATTTGATGGCAAGGTAAGAAACAAGTCGATATATATAAAGCCCACATGATGGTGCAAGTGCAACGTCGGGTAATTCAATATGTTCACAATGAAACTAGATTTATGTTCGTCAGAAATCATGTAGTTCAAGTCTGTAGTCGGCAATCTGACTTACGTAATATCAATTTGGAGTAACTCAAATATGTTTACATTTGCGGAAGGCATATAATTTAGACAAAAAAGACTTTCAGACAAAATGCCCTTCAGACAAAAATCTTCGACTCTTTATTTGAATTGGCATTATGATTCTACAGAATGTATAGTACACATGTAAAGATGTTCTGACAGTCAACAAGAACACCTATAGAAATTAATGTTTTGCCAATTTCATTCCTCTATTATTATAAAACCAGTTTCGTAGACGCGCTAGTCAAGAAAACAAAATGCCAATTCGAGCTTCTTTTTATAGATAGATAATATTCTTTTAATTGATCAATCCCAATTTAAGGATTACCATCATCTTACATACCAAAATAATCTCTAAATTGGAGACTCTCAGCATCATACCTATACTTGCACCTTTATATTGATTATTCTGGACAACGTCTGTAATTTTTCACTTGATGATTTCGAATTTATCGCTACATCTTTAGTATTCACAACGAATTCGCCAAAATTTGAAAAGCAATTTTGCCTAAGGAGCAAAATTACTTTTTCATAAACTAAAACACTATGGTCTTGTACACTTTTCACTACAGAAGATTCACGGTCTCTCACCATGACTTACCGCTGTAATCATTCTATTTCGTATATGAGAAGAGACATATTTAAGTATATCCAGAGTTTAAGAACGAACTGGGAAACACAAAATGTGACTTACAACCGGAATTTAAATGACACTTTGCAGGGTGCCATGCATGGAGCAGATTCTGCCTACCCTTCCTGAGAATTTGATGATTCTTCCAGTTTTTATTGTTGGGATCGCAATGCTTGTATATTTAATTTGTTCTGTTCATTTTCATTTGGGACGCGCCCGGCAGGTCTGTAGCCGAAGCCCCTGAAAAACCGATTAAGGCGCCGGGGTCATTTTAAACGAAGCTACATTTTCAGGAGGTTAAAGTGGGAACCGAATAAACCCATCTTTATTGCCAATTTTATATGAAGTACAAAAAAATTCATTTTATTTCAATGTTTGGATTTTAAGCAGTTTTTGATGTAGTCATTGAATTTTGGATAGAGTTATGTTCCTTTGAGCACTAAGTTTATAATTTTTGAATTTTTATTGTGCTGCTCTCTACTGTTTACATTATTTTTATCAAAGCAAAAAAAAAAAAGAACTATTTAATTTCCAGACTTCTGTATTGGTTGGTTAAAAAAATATCTATTTTATTTAAAATCAACCATATAATGAGTCGTTATGTTAAATTTGGTTTAATTCGTGGAGTCTTTGAGCACAGTAAACTGAACACCGACAAACATCCATTACTACTTTTTAGACAGTAATTTCAGACAAGATGCAAACATTTAAATCAAAAATTGATAAAAAAGACCAACAAAGCACCAAATTCGGGTCAATGTTTTATTATCTCCTCAATAATTTAATGACGAATGTAATATTGTGGTTAGGCTAAAAGTGAGTGATTGACAAGGACGAAACCCTTCTATCATCCCATATTCTTGTTTTTAGTTTATTCTTTTTTTGGACTGAATGGTCTGTTAACACTTATTTGAGCGTATGTCGTTATTACGTATGATATTTGTCAAAATAAAATTTACATCACAATCTTAATCGGGTCATAAAATAGGTGGAATGCAAAATTAAAGAGGGTTTGTTATCTTCGCCAACCAAGGGTAACGATCCGTTCCTCTCCTCTTCACACTTGGTAGATTGAGCCACATGTTTCAAATTATCTCCCCTTGAAGTAAGTTTCAGTACGATTTACTGTAAAAAAAATAAGGTAATATATTACATATGGCTTTAACTGAATATATTGATAAATGTCAATCCCTGCCAAATGACACTGCCACTTGAGGAACTGAGTATTGCTAGAATTTAACTATTTATTGTAAATAAGTTTAAACTAATAAAAAATTATCTATATATTGCCTTTGAAAATGTGACAATTGTGAAAATATTTAATTAAATGCAAATAAAGATCAAAACTAAAGGCTACTAAACCCTCAAAAGTACAGAAACAATAAAAAATCATGGCAATTTTGCAAAATTAAAAAATCAATTCACACCATATTTGAAGTTTTATTATTACGATATATATTAAAAATATGAATTTAAGCATTCTGATTGAATGCAGCTAAGTTTAACTGCAACCAATCACAATCATGGATTTGAGGCTTCAGATATCCAACTTGATCTGCCAAGGGTGGAAAGGAAAAAAATGAAAATATCCATCAGAGTAATTGCTACAAGCAGTCATGCCAACAAGCTTTGCACATATATTGCAATCGCTAAATATAATTTATTTATTATTGTTGCAATGGCAATACTTCGATTACACCGAAAATAAAAACACTATATATGTATACAATTAAAACTGCGTTGTTGCGAATAGTGGTTAGAAGCAAACTTTTGCAGGAGGATTGAACGGGTAATAATGCCCTATTACTAGTTACACAAGACTGGATCGGTACAAGGAATAAATTACGTAGAGAACACTGTCCACTCGCTACCCATACTATATATATATCGCAATTAGAGAACGTTCCTTTCTTAAACGTCTTGTAACTTTTTCCCAGTTTTGCTCGATTTTTCGTATGGTCACAAAACAACGGCAGAAGATTACCGAAGGAACAAAGAACAAGATTACATAAATCAAAGTCCAGAGACAAGGCAAACGCAAGAACATCAGAAGACAGAGGACCAAAGACGCCACACAACCACAAAAACTACAAAAACAACATGAAACACATCCTTCATAGCGAGAAGCTAAACTCGGATGTAATTCTCCGTGTAAAACTGATCCTATTGTTTAGTCAATACGCAGTGATAAGAATGACGCGGATAATATACTGAACGTCAAGAATGGTATGTTTCTTTAACTGTTCAGTATGCTAGTACTTATCCACTTCATTCTGATCATTGTGTATTGGCTTAACAATGGGATCAGTTCTATACGGAGAATTACATCCGAGTTGAGCTTATCGCGATGAAGGAGGTTTGAAATATGAACTATTTTTAAAACCTTTTTCTAGAAGTTCATATGCATTTTTTCAAAATTAAAAAATCTCTCGTTCTGCAAAGCCGGATGTGCTTACCGGTCACGTGAACCTGATGACACTCTCAGTCATGCCTTAGTCGTGAATGTTGTTTTTATTTTTGTGTTTTATGTGAATGCTTCATGAACAAATAAAGAGATATGGAGTGAATGTACTATGTACAAAATCCCTATAAATACATGGTAAAATTGAGCAAATGGAACAACGCTTTCATTGTTGTTCTTCATCTTGAAGTCACCATGAGGCCTTCAACAAAGGGCAAACGCTCTTACCTCATAGTAAATTGAAGACAGCCTCTAGCACCGGTTTGAGCGGAATTCACTTGCTAAATGTTGAACAATGAAACATCCATGAATCCATTTTGTCATGGATGCGGGATCGTCAACAAACATAACATATCGGGCAATGTAGTATTACAAACACTGTCATCCATTGTGTTTGTTTTTCTGTATTCTTTGATATGTCTCTGGACCTTTTTTTTGCAATACTGATATAAGAATTGACTCATATACAAGTGTGATAGTGGTTATAAAGGATTTCTCATGGTGGAAAATTTCACCAGATGCTCTACGGCATTCAAACAAATATAAACGCATAAAATGCAAGGATACGTTTTTAAACAAAGAATCATAGAAAGACATTATAAAATGGAATAGACCCTTTCACGATAACTGCGGTCCTGAATTTTGCACATGCGCTCATATGCCTTTGAGTGGGTAAAATGCAACGTCATAGTATACGTGACGTCTTGATTAATTGTCCTACGACGTCATTTTTGCGGGAACTGTTGTTATTTTCCACTCAAAATCGAAGGACCGCAGTTATCGTGAAAGGGTCTATTAAACTGCAAAGAACTCACAGATCATTAACGAAGAAGTCTTAGCATTTGATATGTTTTTGTTAATATTTTTCAATAAAAATCTTCAAGGTTCCTAAACATTAACTTATTTAGTGAAAACCAACCAAACATGCGTATGTTCAGAAATTAAACCTAGATGAAACGGTAATTTTGAACTTTGAAATGCAACATTGAAATCGTTATGGTTTCAAGATGCTGCATACGAAAATGGATAAATTCTTATTGTCCTGATTTTCGGTAATTTGTATGAATTTCCTTTGATCTGCATTACCTGGTATTCTCAGTATCACTGAAAAGACCGTGATATAGAAAATAACGGGTCGCTGTCAAGACGTCACGTGCGCGTTACTATGCCGTCATGTTCATACGCGTCATATGTTGAAGTGAAGAATGCGTAAGCAAAAGTACGTGTACGGGAACGTGTACTTGTAGATGGGGATTTCCCTACTTTTACGGCGTATTACGTCATCAATTTTTGACGTCCTCAGATTTCTACACGAAGCAGAAACTTGTAGCAGCGCCTGCACACGTAAGTGTCAACTTGTAGTTTTTTATCGCAAAATACTATTGATTGAACATTCAAACTGAAGGTTTTTACCTACTAGAGTACTTACCAGACATGGAAAACTATAAATCTATACATTTGGTTCGGTTTTTTCCACAAACAATGGCTCGAGAAGTGGGTTGTGACCAAGGTCATTTTACGCAAACTTCTTTGAAATCAAAAGATTGAAAATTGTGTTGTGTATTACTGAACTTCATAACATACACGAAAAACTCGATAAAAACGTTGAAATGACTGTATAAGAATACATGGTATTCTAAAAATCACATTTTTTAAAGCAAGTGGAAAAAGGGG
>MJUU01007478.1:0-18449 GCA_002080025.1 Modiolus philippinarum | reverse complement strand
AGCATCTCCTGCTTCTTATAAGACACCCGCCGTGTTGAACATGTCAAATCCGGTAGAGGAAACAACAGTTAAGCTTTAAAGGGAAAGATCTGTTGTCATTTGGGAAACAGATATCCCATAGCGGTCCACAAGATGGTAATGTCGACCGTAAAACTTCTGGAGGGATGACTTCAAATTTTGGGTAACATACCCTTGTTGAAGTAGCCTATTTGTGAGCAACCGAGCTCTATCAAGGAAGTCACTGTTTCGAACACAGGCTCTTGACTAGCGAATGAGCTGGGAGATGTAAACTCCATATGCCGGCGCTGTTGGGATGTTGCTACAAGGAAAATGAAGTTTACTATTGGAAAGGTGAAGTCGTCGCCTTTGTCGTACAAGTTAGTTTGAAGTCTCCCTCTGTTGTCAATTTCAAGGTGAAGGTCAAGGAACGAGGCTGATGTAGAAGTGTCTGTGGTATTCTTAATTTCGAGCTCTTTTGGATAGATCAAATGAAGAAAATCACCAAAGCGAGGGTTGTTTAGCGACAAAATATCATCTATATAACGGAAGCTAAAATTGAAGGATTGGGCCAGTTTTTTATCTTTATTTTGAAGAAGCCCTTCGATGAATTCAGCTTCATAAGAGTGAAGAAACAGATCGGCTAGGAGAGGCGCACAGTTTGTGCCCATAGGAATTCCGATAGTCTGTTGAAAAACAAGTCCTCCAAACTGGACAAATATATTGTCGATCAGAAACTCTAACATTTTAATCACTTCTTCCTCTGTATATTTTTTCTCCGATTCGGAGTCATTTTTCACAAAGTAGGCTTGTTCTCTACCTACAACAACGTACCTATATCTTCGTTCACCGTTCTTACGTGAGAAACATCTATGAATTAAACCTTTCAGCAAAGATTTTAGCTGTTCATGAGGAATAGTAGTGTAAAGTGTGGAGAAGTCGAACGTTTTAATGCTGTTACAGTGTGATAATGATCTAGAGTTTAAGATGTCAAGTAGATCTTTGGAGTTTTTCAAAATCCACATTCATTTACACCGCCTCTTGAAAAGCAAGTATCACTGTATTTTTGAAGGCCCTCTTTAACAGCTGTCAAGATGGAGGTTAGCAATTTAGATATAGTTTTGTAGAGCATTTGGCAGATCCAGCGATGTACAGTATCGTTCTTTGTATGGGCATTTATGTAACTTGGGTACCCAGTACAAAGAGGGGAGATCTGTGTCTTCATCCTTGGTGGAAGTTATAAGCATCCAGCTCCTCAGATTTATTTGCCCAATCAGATCCACAGAAATTCTTTTATTGTATTTGTTAACAGGAAGCTGTGGTTTGTAGTTAAACCCTAAATAATTCTCTCATGTCAATACCATGTGACCCAAAACCAGTTTCTAGTCAAAATGTTCCACTGTCCCACCACACCCATATAAAAGCGCGATCGACAACGCAGCTTCGATCGGAAACGCTCATGTAAACACTGAAATTGAGAGTTTTGAAACGGGCTAGTTTAAGCGTAACAAAATAATAGCTGGTCTATTCATGTCCAAATTTTAGGAAGTAGGGGTGAAATCTTGACATGAGTATTTAGAAATCAACTTTTTAAAATGAATTATAATATGAAAATTGGAAAACATATATATGATGTCAACAACGTGATATGCGGTCGTACAACAAATAACACGAAACTGCTGCGTTGACGATCTCATTGAGGTTTGCAATTTTTTCATATAAATAGCCATTTTAAATACCGATTTCTGAATATTAGAACAAGAATTTACTATTACTTTTCCAAATTTAAAAACGGAAAGATCCGCTATACTTTAGGCACGCTTAAACTCGTCCTTTTCAAAACTCTTACTATCAATATTCATATCCACGTTTCTGATCGCAGCTGCGTGAACGATCGTGCGTTTACAGGGATGCACCCATGACATTTTAATTTAACATCTCCTACCAATGCATAAAAACTTGCACTGTAAATAATTCAGATAGAGATGACAATTGTCAGTGCCGATTATAGCTGATACCAAGTCCGGCTGGCCTATGTTTCAATAGTCGGTTGTGTTTGTTCTTTCCTGTGTGTTTGGGATTGTTTGGTTGGTGGAAGATGGGTAATGTTTGGTTTGTGTTATCTGTCATTTTGGGTTACCTGTCACCCTTTTTCTTATATGCATACATGAAATCTTGTTTTTGCAACTTATATTTTTAAGTTTTATTCTCAAATGGCAATAATTCAGAAGTTGACCCACTGCTTAAGATGCAACCTGAAATTTTCTTGCCTGAAATGGTGTCAAATATGAAAAATGATACAGACCAAACTAGAAGTACTGTGCCGTCATGGGCCACAAAGTGATATCCCTGCTCCCAATATGCCTTTTGAAAAAGTTTTACACAAATCCAACAAACCATATAGGGTAGAAGTACTTACATGTACGAGTTCCGAATGTTGAATTTATTCTAAGTTTGAATTATCGCCCCTTGCAGATGTTGGACCATAATTATTTTCCTTCATGCACATCGTCATATGGTGTTTTTCCTTTTGGATAAAGCTTCATTGAAATCCAACAAAGCGTATAAGAGATGCGCTGACAAGAAATGTGGAAGGACAGATAGACGGACGAATAGGATGATTCCTATATACCCCTTACTTCGTTTCGGAGGTATAACAGTACATTTTTCAAGGGATCATCAGACTAGATGATAAAGACCAAGTTTGGTCTCATTTGAACAAGTAGGTTTACAGGGGAAAAAATAAAACCGTTAACTGATGGACAGCAGACACACAATGGATGGAACAAATCATGATTGACTTGCAATGACAAGACAGACGACAAATATACAGTAATGTCAAAAGCTCAAATCTAGGCCATGTGAGCTAAAAACTGCAAAAATTTGGGTGAAAAATTAAATGAAAGTGACAACAAAAGTCAGAATCGATCAAAGGAAGAGACCAGTAAAGAAAAATCCGTATTACATTCGACTGAATCAGGGGAACACAATCCGACACAGAACATTTTTGGCAAGCCGTCATATTCCCGACTTGGAACGGGCATTTTATAAATAAAATGGTGGGTTAAACCAGGTTTATTGATGCATCAACCTCCCGCTTATATGACGACTAACTATAGCTTCTGTGTGCCCAGATTGTGTTAAATGTCAAAGCCATAATATTGTCAGGGCGCACTTGATATATTATTGTTTATCTTTTATATTTCTAGAAATAAATGGCAGAACAAATCCTTCAGTTGGGGCTCTAAATTACAGGGTAGGTATATCTTGACATAGCAAACATTTTATCGTTTAAAACTTAAGCATTATCTTTTATAATTTTCAAATGTTGAAAACAATGGCTGAATAAAGAGTTATATCTTATATATATAGAGTTTTGAATTTTCATCAAAATTGCAGTTTATGTTTATCTTGACATGACAAACATTTTATTACCTCATTCTTAATCTGTATCTTTTAAAGTTTTTGAAATAAAAAAAAAAAAAGAAAACAAATACAATTTTTTAAAAAATTTGTTAAAAAAAGGGTAAAAACTCATACATGGGTTTTTGGATTTCCATCAAAATTGCAGGGTGTGTATATATTGCCATTCTGAACAATTAAACGTGTGTCACATTTTTGTCAGATATTTTGATATTTGTATTGTTTTTTTTAGTTTCTGACTAAAACCCTTATGTTCTATATTTTACAATGTAGCAAGGGTAGCCAGGCTGACCAGCCGACTAATCGAACACAAATTTGAGAAGCCATACCCAAGTGATAATTCAGGTGATGTTTGATTACATTTGCTTTAGTGGTTTCAGAGAAGAAGATTTTTAAAATTGTTGTTGGATGGACAGACAGACGACGAACGCAAAATAAAGGCAATAGCTACCATGGCCTTTTAGGCCAGGTGAGCTATAAAAAGGTAATTTTTGGTGGGCATATGATTACTCAATCGATTAAATCTCTTTATTATTGCCATTCAATCTATTTCAAAAACTATAACAACATGTATGTCTAAATTTAGGCATATTTAGGCATATGAGTTAAACAATATCGCTGTCAAAAATGTTCCTACGCTACATTGAAATTTCTACACTATATTAAAACATTGAAACTACCAAGAACTGTTACCACAGGCATTGGTTAAACAATATCGCTTTCAAAAAATGTTCCTACATAGCAGTACATTTATTGGCCATGAGAATGTATTTTAAGGTAAAAAACACTTAACAGACACGTTGAAAAAATGGTCCTGTTATGCCGAATTAAAGACATAAAATCAATGATTAAGGACATAACAAAAAACAAAGTCAACTTTAGAAATTCAACATGTTTGGTTGAGTCACTCAAGTTTTTCAATTCGACTGATGATGTCCGTGCCCTTTACAACTATTACACTGAGGCGATGTTGGTTCAAGAGAAAGTCTTCTATTCATCTGAATAAGTTAGCAATATTTTTTCCTCTGGTGTGGTCAAGAATTCATCTATGGTAGGCTGAACGAAATCAATCAATGGATGTGCCAATTTTTATCTTGGAGATTAAAACGGGTGTGGAATGAGGTCCTCAGAGAGGAAACTTTGTACTTTAGTTTACACCAGTCACAGTTTATGACTTCTGCGCCATCATTAACAATTACATTTTTGTCGAACGTAATTCATTTGTAGTTTCGGATATATCACCAAAGTCTTCTGCATGTTTAGAAACAACGGCAGTAGAATACCGAAGGAACAAGGGAAGCGAAGACCTCAAAAATCGAAATTCAAAGACATGGCAAAAACGGCAACACAGAAAACAAAGACAAAACAAGGACATGAGACAGCCTCAATGCAAGGAAATAAAAAGACGAAATTAAAAACTAAGGCACTCATAGTGTGAACTCCCATGAAAACCGGGAGTGACATCAGGTTCTCCGGAAGGGTAAGCATGTCCTGCCCCGCTAGTGACTAGGTGTTTTGAAGAAACGACATCAATATCTATATGGAAACCAAATTTCATATAAATCAGACAATGTGGATTTTCCGCCTTTTTGGCGGCCATTTCGAAAATTGCAGTCAACGAATAATTTTCAACACTGGCTTTTGAAGTAGAAGTAACGTCATCAATATCTATTTGGATATCAAATTTCATTCAAATCTGACTTTTTTGAATTTGTGAAAATGGCGGCCAATGATCAATTTTTACACCGTTTTTTTTAATCGAAATGTCATGGCAAATATTTTATTAATTTATACTTCATCTTTATCTTCTATAGTTTTGGAAATAAAAGATGAAAAGTATGAAAATTTTGAAAATTCATTTGATTGATTGATTGATGTTTTATACCAACTTCAGCAATATCTCGCTATATCGTGGCGAGAATTGTTAAGTATATTAACTAATTAGAATAAGTATATAAAAATATCTATATAAAACAATATAGCTTTGTACAAATAAAACAAATGTGTAAAATGTTAAAAACATAATTAAAGAAATTATGGTTTAACTAACAATATTAGAAATAAGAAACTAGTTTAAAATTGATCTTTTTAAATCTTACTAAATAAATTGATTGGTTTTAAAAATTGAACAATTTTGTCACAAGCGACGTTTGTAAATATGTCTTTCAGCCAATCAGCAGAATAAAAATCACGCCTGATATCGGCTACATCTACACATTCAATTAAAACATGTTGAATTGCATGGAAATTCATTTGAAAAACGGCAATAACACCTACAAGAGTTTTTGGTTTTGCTTAAAAATTTCAGGGTGGGTAGATCTTGATATGCTAAAATGTTTGCAATTCACACTTGACCTCTATCTCTTACAGTTTTTGAAATAAAAAATAACAAATGCAAAAAAATTGAAAGTTTTACGGTCAAAGGGCTATAACTCCGGGAGAGGTTTTAAGATTTTCTTTAAAATTGCAGGGCAGGTAGATTTCATCATTTTGATCATTTTAACACCTTGTCAGATTTTTGATATCTGTAACGGTTTTCGAGTAATTGGCCAAACTGCAATTTGCCCCTATGTTCTATTTTAAGCAGTGGCGGCCATGTAGTTTGATCGGCATTTGGTCCGGTGGTTTCAGAGTCTTTTTTATGTCTCGAAGAGTTTGGCAGCGATTAACCTGAACAAAGAGATAGTTCTGCAAGGCATTTTTGATTTGTAGCTTATCAGAAGAAATATCTTTCAAATCACTGTCGTTGTGTACTCTGATAACTTCATCTTTCTAAATTTTCTTGCATGATTTGCATTTCCCAATATGTTTTTTCAAGGGAGGCAATCCTCAAATCAAAGTAAATCTGCTTATCTCATGCAGCATCAAACGGAGTCCTGTGTTATAGATGGATTAACTAGTTAGAAATTCACATCCAATAAGTAATATTTCAGCTATATCAGGACGAGAATATCGTTAAAGAAGAAAGAGGGACAACATAGATGAAGATTTTTGATTCCGATTGCCTGTGGAACATGTTTGAAATTGGTAGGGGCAAGAATTTTAGCTTTCTATACAATCCCCAGTGATTTTGCTCTTGAACGAGAAATATAGAAATGGTCTTTTACTGAATTGGGCGCGGAGTTTGTTTACAATGTTCGGTCAGGCTTTCCGTATTATGACTTGACTAAACCGCATACACAGACCACTCCCATATTTACATGTACCACTTGGGACGCGCCGAGCAGCTTTGTAGACGGAGTCCCTGAAAACCGATTCAGGAAATGGATGTTAACTCAGGCCCACTTGTTGGAAAAAATGCAATGTTTTCTTCATGTTAAAGAACGCTAGTAGCAAGTTCTTTTTGAGTAATCGGCTTCCAGGTTTTGTTCACCGCCGCTTTCGATTTCAGTCTGCATTGCCACTGGAAGTAAGAATTTTCCATCCCGTGACAATTTGCATCACCAAAATGAATTATTAATTGACAAACTGGTTTCCGTCTTCATATAGCTTAAATATTGCTTCCATGGATACACTTTTTTGTTCCACCAAGTGTCACAAGTATGAAATTTCTCGTAGAAAATCTGCCTTTGATTTTATAAAGTTGTCGGAGATACCGACTTTACGTGAATTTGATGCATTTTCATATGGAATAAAATTGTTTATGGTCGGTCAGGAAAATTATTTATGGTTGCGATTCCATTATATCATATTCCTGTGAACATTCTTTACTCACTCATGAACCGAAGGAATTTTCCACTAAATATACTCGACCCAAGCATAAACATTTCTTGCTTTCAATCACTGTTTCTTATATTTCAAGGTATTGTCTACATTGTGTCATTGTATTACTTCCGTCAAGAGCCTGAGCGATGCATATGAAATAGGAAATTAGTTTTTTTTGAAGCCGTCTTTCCATTGTATCTAATCTCTGATTGTTCGCCTTATTTTCATACATATTATCAACCTCATTGTCAGAATAACTTTATCCAGTAGTTTTCATCTGAATCTCTTTTTACCTTGAGAAAAAAGTCCAGAATATAAACTTTTTTCTTCCATCGAGACTGTAAGGTAGATCTCGAGGGCGGTGATGTAGCACAGATTGATTTCTGTGATTACTAAGGAGCGTTGTTCCAAAAAAAAAATATTGTAGCATGACTGAGGAGACTGAAACTGATATATTTCCTTTTTTTTGTTAAATGTATGCAGAACCAAAATACTAAAATACCGAAGTTGCATAATAAGCAGTAAATTTCGTTATACTGTACACGTGTTTCAAAGAGTAACCTCTCATCAGCAGCATTAGAATCAAATAATATGGAAAGTCATAATCCAAAATTAGTAAAAAAAAGTACTCATTACAAAAAAATATCGACATAGGAGACCAAATCCAGTAACAAAGACATCCATCGGGTGCCATACACAGAATAAAGCTTCAGTATTTTTAAGGGTTTAGAATTTTGATAAACAATGAATTTCTATAAAACGCATGGTAAATTTTTCATGTCAGACAAGTCTGCTTATTGGGCTGGTGAATACCATCGGCGACCAATTCGACTTCTTTCTTCATTTGAGTAATTTATGTAAGGACCAACAATTGACCTGAAAGAAGGAAAATGATACAAGTACTTGTACTTTAAAGGTACGTTTTCCATAATAACAATGTGAATTAAACAATAAAAGTTGCTTAAATACTCACTTGATTTTCATCTTAGACACCAAAATTACAAATGTTTGAAGCTACCCAAGCGTTTTGTTTTATCTTGTGACTCGGTATTTACTTATTGTAATATCGCGGTGAGCATGCAGCAATTAAATGCCGCTATTGCATATATGGGGGAGGGTTGTAGATGGCGATTTAAGACAACAAATATCCCTTTAATGTAGACAGAACTAGAAGTACTGTGGTCCGCTGGGCCACAAATGAATACCCCCGCTTCCAAAGTGTAATACAATTCTTTAAACAGTTGTCCAAACCAAATTTGAAATTGTCCCACTCATACAAGCCAAGAAAACATGAAGTGGTAATACATCATTAGTTTAGTTATAGTTAAACATCAAAGAATCAGCAAACAGGAAGTGCATGCACAACAGACCTGTAAAAGGCTTACAAATTAAAACTCATTTTTATAAAGCTCTAGTCCAAATTTGAAATCATTTCTACCTATAGAAGCCAAATAAACTGTTACGAAAAATTATCATCATTAAAGGGTTATAGTAAAACTTCAACATATAAGCAAACAGGAAGCGGTAATACAGCAGAAATCAAAATAGCTAACAGGTTACAACTCATTATTACAAAGCTCCAGACCAAATTTGAAATAATTCCCACCCATACAATTCAAGTAAACTGCGACGAACACTTCTCATCCATAGTGTGTTATAATAAAACTTCAACATATCGGCAAACAGGAAGTAGCAAACACGACAGACACGAAAATAGCTTACACATTACAACTCATCATAATCAAGCTTCTGACCAAATATGAAACAATTCCAACAAATACAAGCTGAGTAAAAAGTGACGAAAATTTCTCATCCATAGTGTGTTATAGTAAAACTTCAACATATCGGCAAACAGGAAGTAGCAACACGACAGACCTGAAAATAGCTTACACGTTACAACTTATCATAATCAAGCTTCTGATTAAATATGAAATCATTCGAACATATATAAGCTGAGAAAACTGTGACAAAAAATTGTCATCCATAGTGTGTTATAGAAAAACTTCAACAAATCGACAAACAGGAAGTAGCTACACGACAGACACGAAAATAGCTTACACATTACAACTCATCATAATCAAGCTTCTGACCAAATATGAAATAATTCCAACTAATACAGGCTGAGAAAACTGACGAAAATTTCTCATCCATAGTGTGTTATAGTAAAACTTCAACATATCGGCAAACAGGAAGTAGCAATACGACAGACCTGAAAAGCTTACACGCTACAACTCATCATAATCAAGCTTCTGATCAAATATGAAATCATTCGAACATATACAAGCTGAGAAAACTGACAAAAATTTGTCATCCATAGTGTGTTATAGAAAAACTTCAACAAATCGACAAACAGGAAGTAGCACCACGACAGACCCAAAAATAGCTTACACATTACAACTCATTATAATCAAGCTTCTGACCAAATATGAAATCATTCCAACATATACAAGCTGAGACAACTGTGACGAAAATTTTTCATCCATAGTGTGTTATAGTAATACTTCCTCCATAGTAAAACTTCAACATATCGGCAAACAGGAAGTAGCATCACGACAGACCCGGAAATAGCTTACACCTTACAAGTCATCATAATCAAGCTTCTGACCAAATATGAAATCATTCCAACATATACAAGCTGAGAAAACTGTGACCAAAAATGTGCGACGGACGGACAGACGAACGGACGGACAGGGCCATCACTATATACCCGCCGCTTTTTCAAAGCGGGGGTATAACTAACAAATAAGATTAGTAACAGATAATACATTTAATTCCAATTCATCGATATGAAGATAGACATTTTTGAAGAGATCCCGATAATTACGCATACGGAATGTGGCAGTACAACGTATTTTTCATTTACAGCGTGACGTACGTCACTCGCGAAGCAGGTCATGTGTACCCTTCTAAATTACCTAATGACACTTCTGTTTTAGAGGGGATTTACAATGTCATTTCTTTATCTTTTTGTGGCGATTTTTGTTATGCTCTGTAAGTTTCGTCTTTGTCATTTACGTTCTGTCTGTATGTAATCCTAATATTTCCATGTATTCTGGATTTGTGATTTCAGTTGTTGCTTCTGTGTTCATTAAGATATTTCACTTAAAATATCCAAATGTAACACAAATATCAGCTAAGATCTTTTACTTTGAACAGGCGCTGTATGAATCTACAGAAGAAATTCTTGGACAAATAGAAAGTCCTATATGAATATCGGAATGATAAATTTCTGGGACATATCTTATATGCATTCGATATCGAAAACGAAGAATGTGTGAATGTGTAATACACTGACAACTATTTGCATCATCATTAAGCCGTTATTGTACTATACACTATTTTGGGGGCATTTTAAACATAAACTCTCCCAAAGCAGAACTCATCTGAATGTATGACTTCAACCTTTTTATATTAAAGGAAAGTCTGACCGCAAACCATTGTATTTAAACATGGTTTGAATTCATATATTTTAATGGGAATCGAATATTTTCTTCTCGGTGATGTTTTTTCGAATCTTTCGGCCTAGGAGGCAATGTGAGCTTTTGGAATCACTTGGCGTCCATCGGTATCCGTCCGTCGAAACATTTTAAAAAATCTTCTCTGAAACCGCTTAGACTATTACTTTCATGTAACCAAACTTGCTCTGAATCATTACCATGGTATATTCATTAAAAATTGTTTTTCTGTTCAAGCAGGTAGAACGGTCATGTCCAGAACAGACTTTAATAGACGGTCATGTCCAGAACAGACTTAAACAGAACGGTCATGGCCAGAGCAGACTTAGGTAGAACGGTCATGGCTAGAACAGACATGATTCTAGGATTAGTTTAGACATGATTCTACGACTGTTCTAAGTTTGCTCCAAAATAACTTCAAGTTAACTTTGAGTTGTTTTCGTTAACTTGGACGAGAGGTTATGTCTGCTCCCCACTGTACTAGAAATGAGACCCTTTATCATTGAGGTTATTTGGACTGTCTACGTCAGCCATTGATCAGGTGAACTATAAAGGCTATTGAAGGCCTCTAGGTTTTGAAACAGACTGAAAATCCAAATCATTTGAAATGGGCACAAACTGTGCATCTCTTTTAGCCGATTTGTTTCTCCACTCATATTGGGGTGAATTCATCGAAGGGCTTCTTCAATATAAAAATTAAAGAACTGACCAAGTCCCTTAATATAAACTTCCGTTATATAGATGATATTTTATCATTATACAACCTTCTCTTTGGTGATTTTCTTCATCTTGTCGTTTTAAAATAAGGCTCGAAATTAAACATACGACAGATGCTTCCACATCGGGCTCGTTCCTTGACCTTCATCTTCAAATTGACGACAGAGGTACATTACAAAAAAGACCGTATGACAAACGCGAGAACTTAACTTTTCAATCAGTCAATTTTCCTTTTCTTTGTAGCAACATTCCGAATGGAGTTTACATCTCCCAACTCATTCGCTACTGAATGGCTAGTGGTCGATACAGTTGCTACCTTGATAGAGCTCGGTTGCTTAGAAATAGGCTACTTAAGGTAGATGGGTACTCCAAATTTTTTTCCATAGATTTTTTTATATATTTTTACTGGAAAATTTCCTTATTATATAAGCATTGAAATAAAAAAAAAAATAAAAAAGGGAGGTCACCGTTTTTGTTTTTAAAATAAATCAAATATTTCTAATGAATATATAGGGAAAATATGTATATTGTTGATTTCTTTAAAACTATTCCATATATTTTTTTTTCTACTTAACTCATGTGTTAGCCCTTTGAACATACTTTTAAAAAAATAGAAAGAAAAATGGGGGTCACCGACTTTTTTCATATAATTTGTAAAATGTGAATTCTCATAGTGATATCTATGTAAAACATTTTTATCAGGTTATCCCCCTTTTTAAAAAATCCCCTTAATATTTATTTAATTATCAAGTTACCATACCTCGTCTAATTAGATAAAGAATGTGAAATCAAGTCCACGTAGGTCCTTTGCATTTTGTATATAAAATTGATTGATTCATTTCCAATAAAAATATTTGCATATTTAAAAATCAGATAATACCATAACAGCATTAATAACATATTCAAAATGGCTGAAGACTGCCGATCTACCTTAAGCGAGAGTATGTTACCCAAAACTTGAAGTCATCACTACAGAAGTTTTACGGTCGACAAAACGATATTGTAGACCGCTATGGGATATGTTTCCCTGATGATAACAGATCTTTAACTTAACAGCTAAGGTTTGTTTTCCTCTGTCTGCTTTTACCACTTCTATTTAAGTGGCACACGAAACTCATTTCGGCAGTTGTCTTATACACCCGTGTTACGTTTTTTATAACCTGTTTCAATAGAATAACTGCACTCGAACTAATAACACTAAAATACTGCTGATTAAAAGTTAAATTGTAATGATCGAATCAATCAAAACTATCAAGACTTTAAGAGGATATCGCAACAAAGTACATTATATCTAGAATAGATTAGAATCTACAGATAAACTTCAACATTTTCATTTCATTGATGTATATGCATAATAACATTATATTAGGGTCGTACAAAATAAAAGCAAATGCATGCAATTCATTGAAAAATATTTTCCAATATTTAATCTTTTTAATACTATACACCCCGGCCAATGATTTGTTTTAATAAATACATAACTTTCTATTTCTGGATTGACTTTTATTTTTTTTAGAATTTTAAAATTCTTTCTCTGGATCTTTTTCATTAGGCAAAAGATCAAAGTAAATGGTTACAAATGCGCAATTATTCATAATGTTATTTCCATAGAAGGTACCCCAGTTTGACCCAATTCTAAAAATAGATGCAACCGAATTTCAATTCCGGATCCCTATATAATAATTTGTCGGTACTGAGATCTTTCAAATTTCGGAATGAAAAATGGGGGTTCCAATTGCTCTTTTTGGTGAAAATTGGGGCTATAAAAAGGGTCGGTATTTTCATGGAAAATATTTTAAACCCGACCCCTTACATAAACGTATCCGACATTCAAGTCAAAGAAAAAGTGAATAAATATTAATGAATTCTATATTACTAGTGTTTAGGTGATTTAATTATAATAAGTTTCCACTAATCGCACGTACTGCAATGCTTAATTCTGAATTTCATCTTGTGGTAAAAAACTAGAGGCATTCCGAACAACATTAATTGCGCAATTGTAACCAAATGAAATTATACAATCTAAAAAGGGACATAATATATTGAAACATATAAATTATGTCCTGCATCCCGGATTACAAAATGAGGGAATTGCAGATTTATCGATATATGAAAGGTACATTGACCACATTTCGGATTAAAATTGTTGTGACTGAGGCATCGGATTAAAAATAGGGTGATTTTTCATAGGCATTAAATAAATAATAAAAATTCTATTCAATTTTCAAATTTTAATTGTTCCTTGTCGAAAAAATAGAACACTTTCTTTAAAGATACGACCTGGGTATGCCTTAATTTCCATCAGAAAGACATAATACAAGCCTCCGGACTTTCATATCTCCTCCCAATGGTTTACAATTCTAAGGGTCCTTTTTAAATACTTTCAAATATACAGGTAAAGAGAAAGAATCTTTTCTGGCGCCTTGTTTTTATTTGTATACAAAGTTTTTAGATCATTCTTGACCTTTGCCAAAGAAATCCACCCGAGATGGCATGAGTATCGAGATAAGTGGTGCAAAAATTAATTCAAAGGTCTAGCTTTGACAGCCTATTTGAAACTGTTGATTTACTCTTCGTGTGTAAACTGTCACTTGGCACATGAAAAGAGCAATCTATTATGATCCAAATGTTGCATATTTTACTTCTTTAAAGGAACCCTCTTCCTTTGAATTTCAATAAATAAATTGACAAAACATAAATAAATGATAGGCTTTTAGGTGATCTGATTACATAAATCATATTATTAAACCAGTTTGACATAAAATAATGTTGAATAAATACTATGTAATCTCAAACAATATTGACAATATTGAAGTTTTGTACACAAAAATCTAGTATACATATATTATTTAATACTTTGTATTATATTTATAACATGATGTAAACAACTGAACTGATTCAATATTGAAAAACTTCAAAGTACATTACATACATAAATTCTTTTGAAATTGAATTGATAAATTACGATTTTGTGCAAGAAGGAAGAAAATGCATTGGGTAACTGTTTTATGAAAAATATGACACTCCTTAAATTTTGATATGGATCTCTTTTACGTTGAGGTCAAATCTCATGTTTATTCCAATTGTTCTATTAAACTTAGAATTTGAATGTAGAGTGTAAATAACAAATTATAGAAGTTACCGTAAATTTTGTTTCTGCATATACGCATTTCCACAACTTATGTCTCTTCGGTGAAATACAGTGGAATAAATAAAACATGCGTAAACGAACAGCGAATAGCCGCAGAGACAAAGCATTCACTATCCACCACCTAGGGACGCGACTGGCAGATTTAGGTGCCGGACAGTTTGATATGAAAACAGTGGATCACTTGTATGTATGAGATTAGTTAGAATTTAACGTCCTGTGAGCAATATTTCAGGACGAGAACAAGTTAATCAATTCATTAATATATATATATATGGCCATTGGCTTGTCCTTGTCTTCTTATAAAATTTTAGTTTCTTGATATTTGGGTAATTGGATGTGGTTTGTTTCCATTGATTTATTCTCTTTTTTAACTTTTTGGGGCCATTTAGGGCTTGCTATATGGTGTGAGGTTCCTCACTGTGTTGAAGACCGTACCTTGACCCCTAGATGCTATGTTTTGGGTCGTTTTAACATGGATATGGGATGTTGTCTCCCTGACATTTACCCCATTTCCTTTCTTTTTCATAAGAAAGAGAAGAAAAAAAGGAGGAAAAGGGTAGAAATGTGTAGGGGGAGGAAATTTAGACGTCTATACGAGTCCCAGTGACTCTGCTCTCTTCAAACAATATAGATTAAGGGGTATTTATACTGCATGGAACGTGGCGTTTCTCCACAACAGTTTGGCCACAATTTTTCGCGGTCAGGCTTTCCGTATTATGACCTGACTACCCTGCATACATAGGGTATTCCCTTTTCCAGCAACTAAGGAAGCGCCCGACAGCTCTAGCCGAAGCCCCTGAAAACCGATTCAGGTACCAGGTTGTATGTATAAAAAGTAAGAAACAAAAGCGGACGGGACAATCGGGGCAACGAGTTTTGATTGCCCATTGAAAGGGAGTGAAATGTGTAGCGGCTGGAAATTTAGCCTTCTAGTGACTCTGCTGTCCTAAGAAAAATAAATCTCTGCGGCCGGAGTCCCGGAAAACCTATTCAGGTTCTTTGAACTTGTTTTTTTAACATTTTTTGAAAGATTACTTGGACTGGCGAAACTTTCTCTTAAGGATGTACTCAATACTCTACTTGGATAATCTTAGATGTCGGACACGGAAATATCTTGACTATGCAGGGCAGTCAGAATTAAAAAAGAATTCTTATAACCTGGCTGCTAGCCACAAAAAAACATGCCATGTTTTTTTTTACAGAATTGGTGAATTAAAAATTTAATTTTTAACGCCACTTTGAATATTTCTTTTTCTTTTATACTGTCGAATTTAGCTGAATTACGCATATATATAGACCCACGTAATGTCTGGTTCCGTGTTGAATTTTGACCAGCTTCAGTGGAAGTTGTTCACGATAGCATGTTATGAGTTTTTTTTTATGTCATAAGCAGTTAATTGCTAAACATATGGATATCAAAATAAAAATAGAATAAAAATATGTGATGGGAAATACCTCTCAAGGTCAAAATCAAAATATAGAGAACTAGAGGTACTGCTGAACGCAGGAGGGTCCAGCAATAGACAGTCACTTCCTTTGTACCAAATTATCAACATTTGTTTATGAAAATATTTAAAAATAAAAAGTTAAAAAGTATCGACAAACAGGAAGTAGTGGCATGGCAAACCTGAAAATAGCTTACAAGACACATCTCATCATCATGAAGCTTTACATTAAATATAAAATCATTCCCAGTTGTAGAGGCCAAGAAAACTTTAACAAAAATTTTCATACATAGAGTGGTACAAAAAAAAGTTAAGAGGAAGTATCGGCAAATAGGAAATAGTGGCATGGTAAACCTGAAAATTGCTTACACGGTACAACTGATCATCGTAAAGCTTCAGACCAAATATGAAATCATTCCCACATGTAGAAGCCCAGAAAACTTTGACGAAAAATTTTCATCCATAGAGTTGTATAATAAAAAGTTAAAGTATCGGCAAACAGGAAGTAGTGGCACGGCAAACCTGAAAAACCTGAAAATTGCTTACACAGTACAACTCATCATCATAAAGCTTCAGACCAAATATGAAATCATTCCCATTTGTTAAAGCCCAGAAAACTTCGACCAAAAAATTGTTGACGGACAGTCGATCGATATTTCGGCAAAAGGTTGTAAATGTACAGATGAACATCTCTGACATTTTCGGTACATAGTACTTTAGCATATGAATAATATACACATCACAGAATCGAGTCTCATTTAGTCATAAGATGCCTGCTTTATATATTTGTACTCCTAGGTTTTGGAATGTCAAGTATGAAGATGACCCCCTTTTCTAACGTTCGCCTGTTTTTCTTGCCTCTATACATTTTTATTCACACTGTTGCTTCCTTTATTGTTGGCAGTGTTTGGGAGTCTGAAATGGTTGCCGACTAGACAATCCTTATTATTACCGAGGGAATGAGCAATCAACCCGTCGGCGGCGGGTCTCCCAAAAATATATCTTTCGGCACTGCCAATATACATAGTCCTGACCAGTGTTGACAGAAAAACCAAAGATATCATATATGTACCATTGGAAAGACCAGGAAGCGGGCACCTGAACTCAAAGAAGTGCGCAAAACTAGGACCCAGTGTTTTACACATTTGTTCCCCTCCCGTTTTAGTGTAGCGAAATAAATTTATTAAATACGTTCCAGGGATTGAGAACTATTTTAATAAACATTAGGTTGTGTATGAAATTCATTGGCCAGTTAACTACATTGTCACATATTTTACATGTATTTTATCGAAGCATTTACGATCTTCGAGACAAAGTATTACTGCCGAAATATCGGTCGACTTTTTAAAAACTTCCCTTAAGGTTTGTTCTTAGTGTGATGTAACCTTTTGTAGATCTTAAAATTTAAACAGCTCACATGTCCATATTGCGATCTCAATAAGAACTTATACGTTTTGAAAGCGTCGAAACATTACAAGAAACGGAGCTCATATGGCTTTAAGTCCAATATGTGGAATGTTGATGCAATTCATAGAAACAATGAATTTATTGCTATACAATTCTATAAGCACTGATACGAAATGCAGAAATGAAACACCCACTTACCATAGAACTTTACTAAACGTCAATGCAGTTTCCAGTTTTAACCAAGAATTACATATTTTTCACTTTTATCATGCCAATTTGACATAGGTGCTTTGAAACATATAGATGTTTGTTTTTATCATCTTATACACAAGACATTATTTCATCATGTATAAACACGAATAAAAGTATTTCAGTTGTATAAAATGGCTTCGCATGAAGCAAAACTAAACGCACACAAAAAGGAGAAAGAGAAATAAGAGGCTCTCAAGAGCCTGTATCGCTCACCTGGGCCACGGCTGACATATGCAGTTAAAATAGTCCCAATGTTTAAGGGCATTATTTTCAAATTTGTTAATAGACATTGATGCTATATTATCATAAGTCAAACTATGTTCCAGACTAGCAGCTATTTTGGATGGGGTGCAGTTCTTTTGGCCAAGTTTGGATCCAATTGGCCCAGTAGTTTCAGAGGAGAAGATCTTTGAATGTCTTTTCCCATAGGGTACAATGTTATAACTATAATCCTCGCTGGCGGCCATCTTGGATATAATGCGGATCTGAAAAACAACTTTTTTGCAGGAGACCATCTAAGGACTACTGTGGCCAAGTTTGGTTTCAATTGGCTGAGTAGTTTCAGGGGAGGAGATCTTTGAAACTATTTTTCCATAGGTTCCAATGTTAAAACTATGATCCCAGCTGGCGGCCATCTTGGATACAGCGCGGATCTGAAAAACAACTTTTTTGCAGGAGTCCATCTAAGGACTATTGTGGCCAAGTTTGGTTTCAATTGGCCAAGTAGTTTCAGAGGAGAAGATCTTTGAATGTCTTTTCCCATAGGGTCCAATGTTAAAACTATGATCCCCACTGGTGGCCTTCTTAGATATAGCGCGGATCTGAAAAACAACTTTTCTGCAGGGGACCATCTAAGGACTATTGTGGCCAAGTTTGGTTTCAATTGGCCCAGTCAGT